>VZTF01001712.1:201653-240841 GCA_013397755.1 Cnemophilus loriae
AGCTGCCCAGGGGGAGCCGAGCTGCCCAGGCTGCGGCCGCGGGCGGACAGCACCGCGCAGCGCGGCGGGGCTGCACCGCGCCTTATATGGCAAGGCGCTGACGTAATGGTGCATAGGCTCGGGCCGGCCGCGCGCCCATCCCTCATTGTTCCGCGGGAGCGCTGGAATGCTCGCAGCCCCGATGCCACCGCGCAGCGCCCGCGCCCCGCAGCACCAGCTCACCCGGGATTGCTATAGCCCGCCAGCGCAAGGTAAGGCGGAGGGTGGGAAGCAAGCTTCTTCTGGCAAGCACTGGCGCTTCTGGCTTTTTCCTGTTGAGATGCCTTTTTTTCTAAAAGTCACTTCCAAAAAAAAAAAAAAGAGGGGTGAGGACTGAGAAACAATGAAATACCCCAAAACAGCACCAGGAGATCTAGAAGATGTCTGGTGAATCACATATAGGGTGACTATTTCAAGCGTTAAAAACTATCTTTAAAACAATTCTTACAGAGGCAACAGACGAGGAATTAACGTAACATTAAAGAAGGAGAGAGTTATGAATTACACACACTTTCCAAATGGTCGGATAAAATCATGACTGCATTTAAAGCTGTGGAAGGAGTCCAACAGTATTGTAATATATTAGGCAGAGCTACTGCCTCTCTTTCTGCTGCATTTACATGCATATGCTATATATTAGCAGACATGTACACACACACGTCTCTAAGCATTTACTGTACTTTTGAACAACTTCTACTGTAGTTTACAGAGCGATGTCTAGATTGCCACAAACATTACTTTGCAATAAGATTATGCTAAGTCTAAAAGGAAGAATTGCAACTAGTTTAATTACTAACGAACTTTTCAACTCCTACACACTGCTTCCCTCTTCTGTGTCTTGCATGCAAGTGTCAAATCACAAGAGGGCAGAACTGTCAGATTTTGACGAAAAAAACTTTAAATCCTGCTCAAATACATGATGAGCGTGAGAATCAGAGAACACTCTGCTCTCTTCAAGGCTTATTCTGCAAGATGCTCAACAGTATTGCAGTTATTAACTCCAGAAAACAGGGAATGAAAAACAGCTCTGACGAGGTACAAAGCACCTTGAAAGATTAGACTTCAGTGTCTTTATAACTCACACCTGCGTAGTATGCAAAATTACACTGTCCTCTCCGTTAATTAAGGGCCAAACCCTGTCAAATCTTTGTTTATAGGAACAACTGCAATTAAGTCAATTGTACTGTCCTACTTGCAAATTGGAACTACTGAGCACTGCTCTTCGGAGTCCTATGTGCAATTTAAAATGTTAGAAAAGTTAGACCTTAAGACCTTTAAACTCGAACTCTTCTTACGGGTAAAACAGGTTTCTGTGGTATGTTTTCCTTTTCCTTAATACGAAATTAAATCAGCATGAAATTTTAGGAGAGAAGCAAGGGTTCTTCTTCCCTTTATTTGATGTTTTAAATCCTGCAAAATCCTTATTCAAGTATGTATTTAGGAAAAATCAAAGCTGGTAAAAACATATGCATTGTTGTAGTGTTATGCATACATGGATTTAAAGGCTTAGCCAAAATATCATTTGTGAACTTTTTCATAACTTTTTTTTTGGCTTTAAACATGGAGAAAATATGAAGCAGTTATTTTCAACATGCTTCTAAAAATGGAAATAAAAGGAGACATTTCATTTCAAAGATAATTCAGGTATTTGCGTATTATTAACCTGGCAATTAGATAAAAGTCACATCCATGTTTCCTTCATAACCTTATCTGTAACAAGCAAAGTTTATACCTCTTTTGAGAGAATCAGGGAAGAGGGCACTGTATAATATATATAGAATGAGAAGAATCCTAGCAACCAGAACAAATGTAATTTCATAGTAGAAAAACAATACCCCATATCAGTATCCTGAGCCCCTTACAAAGTCTTCTGCTTGCTATTCTGTCATATCTGCGGAGTCCTGGCAGTTTTAAAATTATTACTTAGTTTTCTAAATAGCCAGTGTCAAGTTATGAAGTAGAAAACTTAGCTACATTATAAAGAGATGTGTTAGGAACCAAAGTTAAGTAACAGTCCTGAAAAAGTGTCTGAGTAGAAAGGATAAACTGAAGAAATCGAAAGACTACAATATGACAGAAAAAAAATATTAACAGGAATGCTACACATGCAATAACTTTGATAAAAGCACTAAGTAGAAAAATAAAAAAGTCTCTCCATAGGTAAGAGAAAACATCAGCTGCTCCAAATCCAACAAAGAAGGGTAACTTCTATCACTAATTATTGCTTTAGCAGTATCTAAAGTACCATCTGTACTGTGAATACTGCTAGCCTAATACAAATCATAACATCTATCAAAAGCCAGAACTCTACTTCCCATAGTCTGTCTTCCTTAGATTAAAAGGGAAAACATTCTTCACTTAATACTTACAGGACCAATTTTGCTCTCATTTATACTGGTAAAACTCCAAAATAATTAGACGGAGGTATAATGATTAAACTCTCTCACTGCTGTTCCCTCCCCGCCAACCTCTGTATTACTTTCCTTTGTTATATCAGATTTCTTAACGTGTTTTGGGTATTAATTGATTGGTATTCCTAATTTTAAGTGATTAAGATGCTAGCTTCTGTTAATTAAAAGGAGACAGTGAAAGAAAATAATCACGTAACTCAGTCTTAAACAATTGTATTTCTGTCGTGGGTTGACACCTTGGTTTCACCTAAATTTCTTTTTATAGTAATTTTTCACAACATCCAATGTGAAAACATTTTAAGAACAAATACATCCTCCAGAAATGAAAGTCAACTTCCTATCAAACTGCATTGACCCTTTGTTCCTTTCCCGTCACTTCCCTTTCCTCCACTGACAAACATCTGCTGACAACAGAATTTTTAGAGGTTTGATCCAAAAGAGAAGGGATCTAACTTAAACTTAGTTCCTATTCCCCATCAGTATTACTAAAATCAAATTATTTCTTCATTTGTGCTGAGCAACAACATTTTCATACTGTTTACCTAATACTATGATGAATTACCAATTTTGCCCTTGTCATAGGATAAAAAAAAAAAAAAAGCCTGGTTTTACTCTGGGTGAGTTTCCCCTCTGTGGCAGATCTTGAAAGACTGCTACTTTTCTTCAGGAAAAAGGTAGTTTGGCATGGGCAACTGAGCAACTACAGCTCCTCTGGACCTTTGCTACAAGCAGCTGTTTTCAAATCCTAGGTGTGGTACTACCTGAACATAGTTCATTAAAAAAGCAATTGAAATATCTAAGTCAGAGAATCCTAAGGAGTTTACAATGTAGGAAGACATACCTTTAAAAACGATTGTATAAAACTGTAGTTCTGTCTCATTAGTAGTTTCCTTCAACACTTTATCTTGTCACCAAGTTGATTTGAACTTAGAAACTGTGTCTTAGCAATAATTTTTAATTGCTTAGGGTTTTTCTTTCGTACTGAGTGGATTCTGCCATGGCACCCTTAGGGTTTACGTTGAGCTTTTTTATGTAGTTGAAAGCTTGGTTAGTTCAACCATTAACTAAACTGTATTACTCAGCTCCAAGAAGGTAAAAATCACTGCTGAAAAATTCTAAATATAGTGCCCAGTCTTTTGATTTAAGTGAATGGACATTTAAGTAATGGACATTTTGACTCTTAACACCTCTCAGCACATTATGCTGATTTTGAGGTTTGCTGTATTTTCTGTCAGCAAGACAAAAATCACGTTGCATGTTTAGCGCACCATGTTGTTCCTGAAGGTCAGTGGCTGCGCTCACACCCATGCACCAGTGGAGCACTCTCAGGCAGTTACAGCTCACTTCTCCAGAGTGTTCACAATTTCTAGCAGAATGTATTTGAAGATTTTCTGAGGCAGTCTGTAGCCACCGGTTAAAAACAGTACAAAAAACACCTCCCAAAGCAATTGTTCCTCACCAGGGCTGATGTCACTGTGAAGAGGTGAATGCCCGTGCAAACAGTGAATGGTGGCTGAACACGCAGCAACATCACTGTGTAACCCTCCTTTAATAGCAGTATGGAAATACTGGAGGTGAAAGTTCAACCCAACCTTGCTAGGTACCATTTCCACAGAGCTCAAAACCATAACTTTGGTCATTCAATCTGATAAATGCATGTACTTTGTGCCTGTTCAGAAGTCACCCCTGCTGCTGCTGATCATAATGCACATGACGATGATGTAACACAGCTGCTTGACTTCAGCCTCAGGCTGGGCAGGTGACCACCAGAGGGTGGCTGCTGAGGCAAAGCAGCAGAACTTGAGCCATTCTGCTTCACGCTGCGTGCTCAAAGAAGCTGAGAAACCAGAGCCCACAACCACCTAATTGCTCATGCCCAAACTACCCAAACCTTTATAGATGTATGTCAGGTAGGGTACATAAAGCTCTAAGTGAACGCAACTGAAAACACGGATGGGAAAAAACCCACTCTTGACAAGATAAATACTCATTTTGCATACATGTCAGGGATGTGAAACAATACATTCATTATCCTTTATAGATTTCCAAAGGCCTGGGAAGGAACACAACAATTGCACTTAAATGATGGATAGAGTTCTTAAAATCTGCCTTAAACTTAATACTCAAAGCATTTTCTTTCAAATTCATTGCAGACAGATGATTTAAAACTTTGTCTTTTTTTTATTAGAGACACAAAGCTTATCTAGTGTTTGCATAGCAACTATTGCAATGACAGAGTAAGAGAATGAGGAAAAATTTTTAAAACTGAAATGAAGCAGCATGATGCTACTACCATAAAAAAAAAACCACATAAAACTGGCTGCTTAAAAATGGAAAGTAATGCACTCATAAAACTCACATTTTAATTACACACTGAATTTTAGCACATGGACCAAACTGTCTGAAAGTTTAGTTTAAGCTGACTGAATTCTGTCAACTTTCAATGGATTTAATCTTTTTTTTTTGTACAATTTATACAGCTTTCAGTCATTAAGTCTAATTATGAAGAAAATTAGGAAATTTTATCACATGTAAGTTTGGCCTACCTGAAACTAACATCACGCATCACATTCCCAAATGTGATTCTATTCTACTTAGCCACAAAGAGGTTTCTCAGAAGAAGCCTAATAAATGCCACAGTTTTTGTTTTCAACTTCAAAATGCTACCCCGGGTCAAGCACATTCTACGCCTCAATAGAGCAATTCTGTTACAGATTCATACCAAAAAAAAGGAAAGTGATTTTTATTGGTCACTTGAACCTGAGGGTGTATCCACAGGTTCTGCCATTTGGGGCAGCCAATCCCTAATCTAAATATCTGAAATCCAGTACTGAACATACTACCCTGGATGTAGGAAGGTGTGGAAAAAAATGCAATGCTCAAGTGTTAATGCTTAAAGCTGAAACATTTTTCTTGACTTGCAAAATACTACTAGATACTCTTTCATGTAAAGAGAAAAGTCCTTTAACTAGCAGCCCATTATCACTCCCAAACTGAATATTGAATTGCCTTCAATGAAAACGCCACCAGGAACCTTGGCAGCCCTAAAACCTCTAAAATCTGTGTTTCTAAAGACATATCTAATATATAAATGGGCATGTTCGTTTGTATGCATATGAGTAAGCAGAGCAGGGGGATAAAAGCCTCTGCAGCGAAGTCAGCAGGCACAGCCTCACTAATCGGCCAATTCCAGATGACAAATAGCTGCCGACAAAGGTGGTACGGGGACGACACCAACCGGTGGAGAATGCTTAGGCTTGTGCTGGGAGATGCACACATCGGTTCCCTTTTGGGAAAGCAGCACACAACAGCTGACAGGAATAGTCAAGCTTACGTACGTTGCTAACCCACATAAAGGAGGAGGGAGGAAAATGCACCCTGGTATACAAAGGAGCAGCCACTTTGGAAAGGGTCTTCTTGCCCCTGCTTTGTTCCCACCTGCCACTTAGAGCTCTGTAGGATTACTGTCATCTCTGTAAATAGCAAAATTTCCCTATTTCAATCAGGATTAACTGGGTGGGAGGAGTCAGAAATTGACATTGGTAACATTTTATAACTTGTAAATGACCCTCTCATAAATCTAGATTAAAGCAGTTGACTAAACAACTTGCAAGTTCTGTCTAGAGATAACTCTTATTTTCAGCATTTGAAACCACATTATAAATTAATGATAAAAGCTAAAATGTACTACATCAGAAACATACTGTACTTGAAAGCATGCTACAGCTCCTTCATTTTCAGTGACATCTGAAACAAGAAACTGTAACCTGAATACCACAGACCATCAGCCAAGAGGCAAGAAAAGAGATCAAGTAGGGCATGTAGCCAAATGGCACAATGATACTGAGTTATAAATCAATTTAGGGTACACTAACAAGGCACAGAGTGTTCAACTGACTTCACAGTTCCTTAAAGAACAAGGAACACAAAGTCTTCATATGAAGTGACAAGGGAGCATACATACACGTGACCCTCCTCTTTCCTAAAAAAGCCTTTTCCTATGACAGTTTTTGAAAGGCAAAGAACACTGGAAAACAACTAAAGATGGAAAAAGTAAGTATCTCTCTTGGCTGTAGGAAGACTGCTGAGACCAAAAGAGTTTAAGAAATCATTGATCACAGAAATGCTAGAACTAGTTAAATCCACTTTTTTCATCCCAGCAATTTAGGGTTTTTTTCCCTAGGAAATAGAGAAACATTTATTTTACAAAGCAAGCAGGTTACTCCAGCTGCTGAACACACATGCAAGTAGCTAAAAAAACCAAAACACCACAACCACCCCAAACACTGTTATTGGCACTCTGAGTGGACACACGACTAAAGGTTCCAATTCCTTTTACTCTTAAGCAGGGTATTTGATCTTTAACACAGTGAACAACCAAGGCTGCACAAAAATGGAAAAATCTTACTTGAACACATCATAATCAACAGATCTGAGAGTAAAAGATGTTCTCCAGTTAAACAGTTCATCACAGGTGAAGAAGCTACTTAAACTATCATTTACTATTGAATTATGTGAATTAAATCTGTGAAGTAAACCTTGGTTAGAACTGTAACGATTAAAAAAAAAATTTTAAAACTGTCATCTTTAGGTCTCCAATGTAGCTTCCTGTCCTGTAGTCTAAAACAATGTGTTAGTCCTCTTGGAAGAGGTTCAGTTTGGAGAAATCATGTAAACTTCAATGCTGAACAAGAGCACCCTTGCTCAGGATTAACGTGCAAGGAGCACCTTTGCTCAGGATTAACAAGACATGTCTTGACTTTGCACCTTTAGATAATTCACCAAGTGCTCCCAGGTCTACGTGGCCAGAGGCCTTCTGAGAGAAGAGAAAATACAACTTCCAAACATTTAGCAGGTTTAGAACAGATAGCAAGAAAATTAATTATCTCCCAGGTCGCTAAATCACCAGAGCTATAGAGGTTCGATCCTTAGAACTGTCCCCAGAAGCAATTTGTAACACATCAGAAAAAGTTCCAGTACAATTTCTGAAGGTCACAGAGTGCAAACCAGGAAACTAGCAAGATTCTTCATCACTTGTAGCTTCAAAGCCGAGTTTAGCTAGTTAACCCTGCCACAAAGCATTGCTACCACCTCTCTCACCAGTGCCTCCAACACGAAGTGCTGGCCAAGCCTATCTTAGAGAAAATGGACACCCTCACGTTATCGGGTCTGTTGGGAAAAGACGAATATTTAGCTTCAAAATGAAACTTCTGTTTGATATTAACACTACTGCTGTTAACATTATTACTTACAGTCTTGGCTACCAGAAAAAGTTGCAACTGTATTAGCAAACCTGATAAAAGCCTCAGCTGCACTGCTTCATGCAGCCTAGCATCCGGGAATATTTAAATACCTCAAGCTAAATTTGCAGTAACAATTAAGATTTATGTTTTCTGACAAAAAAGAAGGAATGGGGTGCCACCCAAGCCCAGTTTCAAACACTTAGAGTTTATTAAACACATACACAGAGCTTCTTCAGGAAATAAGCACACCAGAAAAAGGGCTTACTTTTGTCTTAGGATGTATGTATATAATAAAGATTTTATGGGTATGAACAGAACAGAACCCTCAAGAAGTCATGGAATTTGAATCCTCCTGCAAAGCAGTGACACCACCTATATAATTTCTGAGGAATGTCTGTCTAATTGCTTACAACCAGCCTCACTCCTCCAAATAATGGCAAACTCTCAGTCTTCCCTGACAGTGCCATTCGTACTAAAGTATCTTTGTTTAACTTACCATGTTTAATCTATGTGGTTTAAATCACAATTTCAGCACATAAATTCTTGTCTGGTACACTGAGCATGAAGAGTATATAATAAAGTTTGCAGACACCTGTCTAGAAGCAAGTGGCCACTGAGCAGCTTATCCAGGGCTGGCAGCATGAGTAGGATGCCGTCAGTTCAAAAGACAAAGTGTTCATGGCAGTATGGAAAGTTCTAAATTTTACCACTGCTGATGACCGATAATATAAGGCCATGGTTAGCATAAGAGATAGGCACAGTGCCTACTCTGCCCATGGATGAAAATGCAGCCCCAGACATTTATTTTTATATAAAATGTGTGTTAAAATTATTTTAGAGAACATCCAGTTCCTGTAAATGTTATGGGAAAATGACATTTACGACTAACCAGTCTCCTCTGAGTAACATGATGTGTTATTGTTGGCTGAGTGCCATTTTCTGTCATACCAAAAATATTAACTAATTGAAGTTTTAAAAAGTTTGTTTAAATTAGATCCTTGCACAATTATGACCAATTCTGGTCAAGACAGCAGCACCAGCACTGTCTCAGGTGAATCATATACCAGAACAGCACCTATTTTCCCATCTGCGCCCCCCCAAAAACATTCCAGAAAAGAGATCCACCTTGAACCTACACACTATGATGTTACATACAGAATAAAAAAAGAATTCACAGGATTTATCTGTAGAAATTGCTCAAAGAAAACTCAGACTGTTCCTTAAACAGTATCATTAAATTGAAGTGTAAAAATATGACTTAAGGGTTACAAACTTACACTGAGCGGAAGCAACTGACTCGTTCCGAGAATCAGAACTTCTGCAAACTCCTCCATCAACTGAAGGATGCAGAGTAAATAGCCAAGACAAAAACTCAGACCTCCAAATATTACTCTTCCATCAACAGTCAACACAGCATGGCAGTGATAGCAAAGTAGTATCTGTCTTACACAAACCAAACACATGTGGCTGGGATCATCAGTGCCAGTAGCAGCCTGACCAGAACTATCCACGACTTGGGTAAGCTGCACTCCCTTGTTTGTGCCTAATCTTTCCATGGGGAATGGGAGTGAAGACAGGCAGGGCTCCAAAGGACAGTTTTCAGGAGCTGAGTTAACTCCTGTAACAGTTTTTCACTTGGTAAATCCTAGCAGGAGGCTGCAATGGTATCGATTCCTGGTACTGACGCTCCGAACAGAAAATGCAAACCCACCCACCTGCTCACAGGATAACGGGTGGATTAAGCCCTGTCCTGCTTATTTCTGCAGTATTGAGTGTTTTACAACACTGGTGATTTTAAAAACAGCTCAGTAATTGTGGTCAAGCAATAATGTTCTATCAGGAATAATGTTTTATCAGGAATACACTTAAAACAAAACTCAGGTTCATAAAGACACACAATTTCTCCCATCAATTTAATTTGTTAGCATGTAACATCAAATATCAAATGCAATCATTTCAATGACACTGTCGTTTAAAAATCACAAATTATAAAAAGCAGTAGTTGTCTTGGTTTATTTTGTGTAATTACTGCACTTAAAACCTATTTGGATTAATAACTCTCAAAATCTGTTACAGTAAGTTAACACTGCTTTTCCATTTTAATAAATCTGAGGATCAGGCACAAAATTTCACTTGTTAAAGATGAAGACAAGACAGAAGCAGGACCTGGATTAGTAACTGAAAAGTTCTGCCTCAGTCTTGTTGCTTTGACCCCTATAGCACATCTCTTGTGGTTCATCTTTCCATTTCCTCCAGAAAGCTTTCCATCTGCAAAACTATAATTTGCTGGCTGACGTAAATTTGAAGAGTTCCAAATTCTGGTGTTGCACGTGAAATTACTGGCTTTATTTTTGACTTTACAGGCAATGTGGTGGGAGACATTGAGAGAGGTGGGGGAGGAAGGAGAAGGTGGTGAATACGCACTATGGTAATATAAAAAAAAAAATCCTGAATTACTGACGAACAAAACCCCAGTGCTATTCCCATGAGCTGGTTACCTTATTGAGGTATTTAGATTCAGAACAGAAGAGGATTAAGTCATGCTGCGTGCACAATCACATGGCATTGAAATGCCAACAGTAACAGATACTGACTGCAAAGAATACCTGAAATAGCTGATAAATCTAGAAAGAAGAAAGCAGAGTGCATCTCAAAAGCAGTGACACATCAGAGTCCAGCTCACAATTCACTGTGCCATGTTTTCTAATAAGCTGAATGCTAGGACCCAGAGTTTTTAAGGCTAACTTCAAGTAAAGCTCATTAATATTGTGGTCTTCTCAGGTTAGTGTTCATTTAAAATGTTTTCAGTATAAGCAGTCAAGTCAAAAAGCAAACCAAAAACCTGCCAACAATTTAACAGGACAGCATCTTCTTCACTCCCACCTAAAAATCCCACTCCCACCTCCCTATCATAATCTCAGACACTGCAGATGGCTGCCATTAGAAGATCAGAAATGAACATCAGAATTAATAATTATTACATTGACATTCAAATCCTTACTGCCACAGAAAGCATTAATGCTTTTTACACAAGACTGATGTTTTGATAGGTGACTTCCAAGAACATCTAGATATGGAAAGAATGTAATCCAAGATTTTGTCAAGAAAATTTTTTTCTTAAACTGAGGTTTCATAATAAAACAAAACTGCATTTTAGTGCTGAAGTAAAATTACTCAAACTGGAAGTTAATCCGGTCTTAAATCTTAAATTAACCAATGTAAATTTGCTAAAAGTTTCTCACACCATTTACTGTCACCAAATTTACCCGGGATTTCATAACATTTATGAGTGCAAATATCCCTATATCACCAGTAAGAATTTTCAGCAGCTTAGTAGTTGTGAAATCATGGTCACAAACAACATTGGTGTTCCAGAATAATTAATTTTTAAAACCATATATTATCTGCATGTGTTTACTCAGCATCACAGCAAAATACATCTGGTTTTCCATGTGAAATTTTGCCCGTTAACCCAGAACTGGCAATACCATTCATCTTCTATGACTTTTATTAAGACTTGTAAAGCAAGTCAGCATTTTAAGCATCAGATAAAACCATAATTACTTTGTGATAGTCAATGGAGTAATACAAAGAACTCACACCCCCGTCATTAAAAGTTCTCATTTTATAAAATGTATTTCCTTATTGAGAAATTTACCTTACACAGTCTCTTGTAGTTAAGACACCCTTTGTGGAGGTTTGCATCCTAGCCTAAACTAATTCTTTGAAATTTACAAATGTAAATTAATATAATAGAAAACAAATTTTAAAATAAGTATTCACATTCTGTTGGGAAGTGCTGACTGATTTAGATAAAAACAGCACATTACACAACAGCTATGGTATGTTGTTGCTGCTGTAATTTCAAAGGCTTTTGACTTTCTTTATGACAGGGGAAAAAGAAGCATTAATAAAGATAATAGAGAGTCATAAAAAAAGCTGTAACATATGTCTTCATAAAAACTGCACATCAATAAATAGAACTGTAGGCAAAGAAAAAGAAAAAATAAAAAAATGCATAGCCAGCCCAAGACCAGAAATACTTGAACAAACCCAAATTTTGTTTCAATGAACTGTGGAAGGCACAGACTGGCTTTCTTACAAAAATAAATATTTAACTGCACTGATGTCAAAAAATTACAACAACTTGTAAGATTTACCAGAAATGATGAAGCATGTTTCTTGTCTCATTAAAGGCCAGACCATGTCTTATTGCTAACTGGGAAGAGTGCCTCAAAGGAAGAGGCATGACTTCATCCCTGTTTAAAAGCTTTCAGCTTAAAGCTTTTATTTGCTTTGTACCAGGGGAAATTCAAGCATATGTCCAAAAACTTTAGAAGCAAGTCTCCCTCGTGTAATAACCTGTAGAACCTCTTGTGAACCACGTCTTTCATCTGGAGAAGGGTGAAGAGCATGACCTAGTTAAAAATATGTACCTTTATGGTTTAAAAAAAAAAAAAAAAATCATCACAGAAATTAAAAACCACAGTCATTTCTGCAGAATGGTCCGATACAAATAGTGACAATATGTACATTAAAAACTCCACAACACCTCCGTGAGAGGAAAGACAAAAGCTGAGCTTTACAAACCATCATCTCTTTCACTTGCATCCTTAGATGACAGCCTTTTCTAAAGTTACCGCTACAACATTGCTTAAACAAACAAAAAATCATAATTTTTATTCTTATTATTCAAAGAATAAGGATTAATTCCAGAAGAAACTAAAAAAAAAATTAAAAAGCAAGAGTGTTGCAATCTCAGCTTCCCATACTTTCTTTGGTTTCTGTGAAACTCAAAGGAAAAATCACCCCCTTAGAATCCTGTAAAAACATAAATTAAACAATATCCATGTAACACAGGTCACCCCAGGAAAATGGAAAGTCCCTCTTAAAGACAAAATGTTATGACATGACACCAGGACAGTGAACTGTTGTGGGAGTCTCCACATCTTGTAGGGAATACAGTCATTATGTTGCCAAATAGAATGCAGTGTAGCTGAAGCAATATGCACTTGGAAAAAATGAGGAAAAACAAGACAAAACAACTGAATGCAAGGCGTTAACACCAAGAAGCTGTAGCCTGCATACTGAGGCAAACAACTACAATGAACAGAGAAGAGCTGAGAAATACAATTTCTTCCAGGAAATAATGGAGCAGTTAACTGGCATTGCAAATAAGTACAATATTAAGCCACAATAAAGCAATAATTTATAACAGAAGCTCTGAAGTAATAAGACATTGCCCTGACTCTCTTTAACTACCTATTAGTCATGTTCATAAAAACAATTTCCAATGTCTGTTTTTGCTGGCCTCAGTTCAGAAAGGGTTGTTGTAGTCCTGTGAAGTCAACTGCTTAGACTTGTGTGAAAGCTTTGTCTAAATGATATACCTACCTTTGCCTAATAAAAAAATCACATAATCATGAAATTCAGCTGGCAAAGCAAATTATAAAAATATTTTATTGGATAGAGGAGTGCCTGTTCTTTTTTAAAAATTGTTATTTATTTAAGCCAACTTTTTTGACCTTTGCATATTTTCAGTAAAATTGCTCTCTCAGATACTCTGGATACTGTTCTTCAGGAAGACAGTATTTTGGATGAAGTTAACACAAAGTATTCTTACCCTGTCACCAAAGCCACTAAGTGCTCTTATCAGTTAAAGCACTTCTTCAAGCACATGATTTCTTAATTCAGATAATATACATAATCAAGCACTGACCCGCATAAGTCAGAAAAAACCCTGACCACAATTAAGAAATTAATTAAAGAACACAAGTGAACAAATAAATAACACCAAAACCCCCGAACGTTTTAGGGTCCTCTTCCATTCCTAAGTGCATATGTGCAGACACAGTCACTGTGACCTACTGAACCACGAAACAGGAATTCAGCGGCCAAGGAAAAAATCTTTCCAAATATTAACAGACTCCCAGTTGATGTCTTACAATATCAATCTTTATCCCATAAATCACTATCTATTCAGCACTGTTGAGGGTATTTTCTATATAGGAATATATGACTAAGCATACCGTTATCAAAAGAAAGTGAAAAAACTTAATGACCCAGTATCAAAAAATATACCATGCTTAATACATTCCTTTTTTCTTTCTGGAAACACATTAAAACCTTTAACTCCCAGTTGCTGCGCTATGCTCTTAACTTCAATCAAGTGATTTTATAGAAGTATTTTTTAAAAACGAAATAGATCTCAGTCATTACAAATATTTGCTTGTGAGTCTGTTTGAATCTTAAAACTGTATTTTATCTTTTGAATGAAGGAATCATTTTTAAATACCCAAAGTCTTTTGGCATGATGAAAGAATGAGAGTCTTTTGGCAAGACTCTCTTGAAAATCCTTACACGACAATCCAGGTACCAGGACTTTTGTTCAGATAGCCCATGCAGCACAGACTGGATCAGACTTGACTTGATTGTCAACTTATTTTATTCATTACTTATGCACGATTATCTTATTTGAATCATAAAAAATTTATACAGCATCTCTATGGAAATTACAATGGTTTGTTACTATTCGGCCTAAGAGCTTCTTTCCAAAGCAATTTAAGAGGCATGACTTGCTGGATCTTTAGAGTTTCATTTGGCCAGAGATATCAACTAGTTAATATGGAAGTGTTGGGTAAAATACTGATTACCTGAGGTATTAATGACTACAGCTAAATCTGCCTTAAAAAAATAAATTACAGTGAAGTAAGCTAAAATAAATCAAATGCTAGTAAGTCCAAGTAACCATATTAATGTGTCTTAACTTCATGCACACACAAAACCTGAGTTCATTCCAAATTAAATTGTTAGTTGTGCTTCTGTTATGGTTTTATAGCTATGGCAACGGTAAATCATCAATTGAACTTCATTACTAAAGCATTCAGAGACAAGGGTGGGGAGGGAAAAAAGATTTTTACCCTAAAAAGAATTAGAACTGAAAGTAGCACTGAAAAGTGGACAAAAGTTAGTATACCATGAACACAGCAAAAAGCTGCTTTTGAGATGGTGCAGTCCTCCCCCCATTTATTTGTTCTGTCAAGCAGCAGCATTCCTTCAAACTCATTTCGCAAACCTCTCCCTCTCCATTTCTACATTTTCATATCTGTTTCCCCATTATGTTAATTGACTGTTGTAAAGAATTTGTGACTGTTTCAAGTCTTTGATGTTTATGGCTACTTCCCATTCTGTTAATTTTTCATACAAAGCGTTTCATTACATTCAACATAGTGCAACTTAGGCACTAAAATAGAAACAGTGGGGACTATGAAGATGTTATAAGAAATTGTATTGTCATGGATTTCTACACAATATCACCATTAAATCAGACAAGTCTGGTGGACAGTTGTAGAATGGCAAGGACTTCCTCTCTCTGTGCAGGAAAACTACATTGCTTCCAAAGGGGATGCTGCTGAGGCAGCCTATTGCCCAGGAATATATCCCTTCAGTCAGTCAACAGCTAATTAAAAGCTGTGCAAAGGAGGTCTTTATCTAAGCTCTTCCTGAACTAAAAGGGAGGCTGCAACAGGAACTTGTCAGTGGGAAGCTGTAAGGAATCATCACTTGGACAAGGGCATCACAATAGTGACCAGAGACAAATGTGGAACAGGAATCCTATGTTTCAGCAGCAACTTCTAGGCAGTTGTCATCATACTTCAGAGGGGGAAAAAAATAAAGTTCAATGGGTGCTAATGGGTGCTTGAACAGTCATTTTGTACAAGTACAGTCTTGATAACCAAGTCATTTCCTTCACATGATCTACGCAATATACAAATTCTAATACTTTATTACTTCAAACTAGGCTTTTCAGATTTTTGTTTAATACCAGTATAAACTTATCTTGCCTTTAGGAAAACTGTAATTGAAAGGAGGCACATGTGCTGGCCAAACCTAATCACACTTTAGACCAACCCCACAAGCATCTCCTTGACAAAGAAAAGTCTACAAAAGAACCTAAGAAGTTGAGGTATTTGGAGGTTTCTTAGGATCTTACATAAAAAACCACACAACCTTATCCCAAGTCTCTTGCAAATTAAGTATGTTGCATCCCAATAAATACTGAGCATTAACATAAACTTGTAAAACTGATTTTGGAAAATCATCATGAAAACCTTCAAGAATCATGTTAAAGTAGGGTTGCACTCAGGCATATCTGCAAATCCAGGCCTAACACACATTAAGACACTTGGGCTTTGTTAAGGTCAAAAGGCACAACTGAATACCTGTTTATCTGCTGACTGCATTTTTGTGTGTGTGTGTGTGTGTGTGTGTGTGTGTGTGTTTGATACCAAGTCACAAGGCCTGCACTTTCACTAAGGACAGACTTAGCTAATTTTGCTCTGATGTGCTGCTTAGGAATTCACATTAGGCAGCTGACTAACAAGCCACATGTGGCTACATTTCCTCCACATACTCAAACATCCTTAACGTTTGATCATAAATTATCAGGATGGTTTATAAGTAACAAAGCTAGGAGGTTTATGATGCTGTAAATGATATCTGCCCTTGAGGGCTGCACTGACGTAATTTCTTAAGCATTATAATAATCACATTTCTTTAAAAAAAAAAAAAAAGGCACAACAAACACAAAAAACCAAACAAAGCTTGCATGCACATAACTAGCCTCAGCAAACAGCTGAGAGAAGGGCAGTTCCAGTGCAGAATACCAAAACAGTTTTGTTGCACTGATTCCTGTCAAAAGTTGAAAATGTAATCAAAGATGCACAGTAACTGAAGTTGCTAAGTCTAAATGATCATACTGAAGTGTTCATTACAAAAGAACTTCTGAATAGGAATTAAAGCCAGTGGGCACTTCCAAATGATGCTGCAAGGAGAGGTCTGCTTGTAGTTCTGGCAGAAATGTAATATTTCAAGTGTGTTTTCAAATGCCCACTAAAATGGCTACAAAATACCATATTATTTCCTCCCACAGATTGAAAAAGCTTCTTGAACAAGAGACAGTATATCAGGCAAAAAAAGAAAAGGAAAACAACAAGAAAATAGCTAAACTGAAAGAAGAATTGACTAAACTGAAATCCTTTGCTTTAATGGTGGTGGATGAACAGCAAAGACTCACTGAGCAGTTGAATCAACAAAGTAAAAAAATTCAAGAATTGACCACTTCTACAGAACAAGCACACGAAAAGCTGACTTTTGCTGAAGCAAAAATTCAAGAAGAGAAACAGAGATCCAGCAGGCTGGAGGCTGAACTTCACGCCCAGAGCAGTAGAATTTCTGAAGACCAAGAAGCAATGATGGCCAAACTAACCAACGAAGACAGTCAGAATCGCCAGCTCCGGCTAAAATTAGCTGCTCTCAGCCGACAAATCGATGAGCTGGAAGAGACCAACAAATCTCTAAGAAAAGCAGAAGAAGAACTGCAGGACCTAAGGGATAAGATAAATAAGGGAGAGTGTGGGAATGCCACACTTATGACTGAAGTAGAAGAACTACGGAAACGACTGCTCGAGATGGAAGGAAAAGATGAAGAGCTCATAAAAATGGAAGATCAGTGCAGAGAACTTAATAGAAAGTTAGAAAAAGAGGCATCACAGAGCAAGAACCTTAAAGGGGAAGTTGATAAACTTAATAAAAGAATTATGGAGCTGGAGAAACTAGAAGATGCTTTCAACAAGAGTAAACAGGAATGTTACTCCCTGAAATGCAACCTAGAAAGAGAAAAAATGTTAACAAAGCAGTTGTCCCATGAGCTGGATGGTTTAAAAGCTAGAGTTGGCGAGCTTGAAGCAATTGAAAGCAAGTTAGAAAAAACTGAGTTCACACTTAAAGAAGATTTAACAAAGCTGAAGAGTCTAACAGTGATGCTTGTGGATGAAAGAAAAACTATGGGTGAAAAAATAAAGCAAACAGAAGAAAAGCTGCAAGCTGCAAATTCTCAGCTTCAGGTGGAACAAAATAAAGTGATGTCAGTTACAGAAAAGCTGATGGAGGAAAGTAAAAAGGCACTGAAATCGAAATCTGATGCAGAGGAAAAAATGTCCAGTGTTACAAAAGAAAGAGATGAACTGAAAAACAAACTCAAAGCAGAAGAAGAGAAAGGAAGTGATCTTGTTTCCAAAGTGAATATTCTAAGTAAAAGACTTCAGTCTCTGGAAGATGTTGAAAAAGAGTTTCTTAAAAATAAACGTAAGGAGAGTACTAAATCTAGCACCTCCTTGCAGCAGGAAAACAACATAATCAAAGAGCTTTCTCAAGAAGTTGAGAGGCTTAAGCAGAAGCTCAAAGAAATGAAGTCCATAGAAGATGATCTTATGAAAACTGAAGATGAATTTGAGTCTCTAGAACGAAAATATGTCAGTGAACAGGACAGAGCCAAGCTTCTCTCAGAGGAGCTGGAGGCTGTGAAAATGGAATTGGCGAGGTATAAATTAACGGAAAAGGCAGAGTCCAATCAGGAGCAGCGCCTTTTTAAGAAACTCAAAGAAGAGGAAGCTAAATCGAGTCATCTTTCCAGAGAAGTAGATGCACTAAAAGAGAAAGTTCATGAATACGTGGCAACAGAAGACCTAATCTGTCACCTGCAAGGTGATCACACAGTCTTACAGAAGAAACTCCTCCAGCAAGAAAACAAAAACAGGGAGTTAGCAAGAGAAATGGAAAGCCTCACGAGAGAACTGGAGAGGTACAGATCCTTCAGCAAGAACATCAGACCTGGTCTCAATGGAAAGAAAATTTCAGATGTGCAAGTTTTTTCTAAAGAAATCCAAACAGATCCAGCAGACAATGAACCACCCGATTACAAAACCCTCATGCCTTTAGAGCGAACAGTCATAAATGGGCAGCTCTATGAAGACAGTGATAATGAGGAGGAACAAACAGTGTCTTTCAAAAGCAACTTATCCACCACAAATACTGCAAACAAAAAATTATGGATCCCTTGGATGAAGTCCAAAGAGAGCCATCCTCAAAATGGAAAGATACACACAAAGCAAAATGGAAACTGTGCACAGACTGGAGATCTAGTGCTAAGCCATACACCTGGCCAACCCCTTCATATAAAAGTAACTCCAGACCATGGACAGAACACAGCAACCCTTGAAATAACCAGTCCTACCACTGAAAGCTCTCACTCTTACACAAGCACAGCAGTTATACCCAACTGTGGCACTCCAAAGCAAAGAATAACCATAATTCAAAACGCCTCCTTAACACCTGTAAAATCAAAAGCAGGAGAAGGTTACATGACCCCAGAGCATGTAATTTCTCCTATTACTATGACTACTTTTGCAAGATCTCAAACTCCTGAATCGTGTGGTTCTTTAACTCCTGAAAGAACAATGTCCCCTTTGGCTTTACCCGGCTCAAGTTCTCAGGAACAAACATTCTCCTCGGAGCCTTTGGAGATGGGAGCCAAGCATGCTGTTTTTAGAGTATCCCCAGACAGGCAGTCATCATGGCAGTTTCAGAGATCTAACAGTACAGGATCAAGTGTAATAACTACTGAGGATAACAAAATCCACATTCATTTAGGAAGTCCTTATGTCCAAGCTCTCACCAATTCCAAGCCCATCAGCCCTTGTAATGCAGTGCAAGACAACAGAACTCCAGCACTAGCTAATGGCCTACCCACTAAGCCCACCAATAAAATCACCAGCAGTATCACTATCACACCAACAGCCACTCCTCTTCCACGGCAATCACAAATTACAGTAAGTAATGTCTATAACTGACCCCCATCCATGCTGATACCCTTACCAGCAATCCATCCTGTTTTTCATCCCAGCAAGAATTATTTGGAACAGCCTCTTTACTTTGGGAAAGATCTGTGCATGAACTATACAACAGCATATGGAACTAACGTTAAGTTTTGCCTGCTTAGTGTTATCAAGTGTGCACTTACTGTATACCTTCTCATTGAAATACAGTTATGTAAAATATTTAGTCTTGCACTTGTATAAATGCATCTTTATGTATTGCCATTTTCAAAATAACTCACATTACTTTTGACTGCAATTTGCCTTGGTAAAATATTTTAACATTCCAAAAAACAGTAAATAATTGATTATTTTCATCATTGCTTGCTGAATATTTTTTGTTTGTTATGTGTGGTTTGTATTTTTTCTGCATGTATGGTAGAATTTGAATTAAGCCATAATACTGCCTGCTAACTTCAGATAAGACTTGATTCATTATCTTCCCTGCTATTTCCCGATTCCTTCTAGCCCTCTCATTTCAGGTAATTATCACTACATCACACACAAAATATTATGTATTGCATAACAATGTTTGGTTAAGACTGTTTTTAAATCTTCTTGCAAACTTTGCTTGTAAGTGAACCGAGTTCAGAAACTTGTATCACAAAGTAATTCTCGCCAAACAAGGGGTTTTTTTCCCATACAACAGAAAAACTGCAATCATTTAGGCATGCTGTTAAACAATAAACAGCAACATCTAAACAATAATTCAGGAGAATAGATTTACATACAATATTCTAATTTCATCTAAGCTCCTAGCCATCGGTTTGACAAACAGTATACCTCACACAAGTACACTGAAGAAGAAACAGATTACCAAACTATGACATACCTCCATGTTTTTCACTTTGTAGACAGAGAAAGCTTGACAGAAGCATTAAGAATCATTACTAGATCAAGTCTCCAAACATGCAGGCCTCAGAGTCTGGGATAAATAGGAGTGCCATACAGAATGGACAAAGCACATTAAGGTATTTCAGTGACAATTACAATGTTTGTGCCTAGGAAAAGGACAGAAATGTAATTGATTCTGTCCTTTACACATGTGCCAAGCAGCCAATTTTAATTTCCCATTAAATATTCCTAGTGGTGGAGCAGCTTCACGCACAATGTAAATCAGTCCAGAATATCTGGAATGCACTTTCAAACTTCTCTTTTTTGCAAAAGCTGTACACTCCAAATCTAAATTGTAACAATTGTTCTTATTCTAAAAAGTTAAATGCCCATAAATTTGATGCTTTTGGGGTGGTGGTGGTGTGCATTATTTAAAAAAAGTTTAAAACTGCAACCTCCTTATCAACAAGGAAGTTTGCAAGTAAGCAAAGTCCCTATTCACTAAACCTTTATCTTTATTCTGCCTATATTCTGCAGAGGAGAAAAAAAATTCTGCGGTATAGCTTAGCAACGGATTCAGCAAAGAACTTTGGCCCATGATCTCACACAACAAGGGGACTTCTATCATTTTAAGTCCTTTTGATTGACAGGAAACAATGTTTGTAACTGCAGATAATAACTGCTTTTAGAACAGTTTCTATTGAAAAGCAAAGTCCACCGCCCATATACACTTTTTCTCAGTGAACAATGAGATGGAAATAATATTAAATTCTAGAAGATGTGTGAAAGAAATGGATATTAACATATGTATTACAGTTGAGTGATGGCAATTTCAAAAAGAGAAATTTTGTGTGGACCTGCACAAGCCCAGCTTATATAACCTGAAGTTACTAGGCTTCATAAAAGGTCCTTCATCCTTGTTTTGTGTCACTCTATCTCCATGGCTGCACAAGCGAGCTCTGACTAAGACCTGGGTCAGAAGGAGTACATAGTCTTATTCTGCAAAGCAAACTTTGACTCACACCAACTTCAGCAGAAGTTACTGATGAAGACAGCAGACAGCAGCCAGCACCCAGGTAAAGCAAAATTATAAAACTTTTAGAGCGTGTTAATTATACAAACAAGTTACCTAATTACATTCAGGTTGCACATTCTTAACTGCAGGGCTCAGTTAAGAGCCCAAAAATCAGTACCTTCAAAATACATTCTCTGCACTTCTGTTCTTTGGGATATGACATATCCTGCTGATCTGTACCTGAGATCTCTGCAGGAACACATTACAAGCATGGTACTGAATAAGTGTGTGTGAAGTAGCCACTTGCCAGCATACTAACAGACACCAAATTCTCCTAAAATTAAACTATTAATGCTTGTCCTCCAGAGGCACTAATATTTCCTTCAGTTAGACTTAAAAACTTGTAGGAAAAAAAAAAATCAGATCTACCTTCAAAAATACACACAAATGTGTTGATCATTAACCACCCAGACATCTATTACAGTAGCTTGTAAAAGAAAAGCACAAATCAGGGCACAGCAATAAGCACACACAGTCCTTTGGACAATTACCAAGCTATTATGAATAAGGAAGTTCAGTCTTTAAACCTAAGATTCGAATACAAAACCTAGATGAGAGTTCACACCATTTATAAGTATAATCATTTAACAGGACAGTACTTCTGTCCCTGTCTTAAACTCATAACGATTTATCAGTAACTGTCTAATTAACAAAAGACAAAGGAAGCAGCCATTCATGACCATTAACTCCTAAGTTAGATGCATCAGTACTGCCTGGAAATGAAATTCCTACATTTCCTAGAAATGCACCTTGATTAAGGGATGCTTACATTCCCCTGCTGATGGAACAACCTCTGTGTAGATTTAATTGACTTCACAGCAAAATTTCTGTCAGTCATTCCAACAGATAAAAAAATCAAATAATTATTTTTGCTTGAAAATAAGGTTTGCACAATGAAATAGGTTCATTCTGTTTGAATTCCCAAGATCAATTTCAAAGCAGAGAAAATAAACACCTGGAAGAATTTGCTGAGAGCTGAAACAATTGTTTAAACAGAAAGAAGTTAGCTGTAATTTTATCATATAATAGCAAACAGAGAGCATAGCTTAAGGAATCGAATTATCAATTTACAAATTAACCTCTAGTTGTTCAGATCGCCACTCCATATTTCAGAGTATTTCTGTTTTGCTGAGTGGGAATAGCCACCTGCTTCCTTGGCAGACAATAAGAAAACAGCAGGGCAAGGAGAAATTTAAATAACTTATCTGCACATTGATTCAAGCACTCCGAACAAAAATATCAAGCATAATCATATTAAAATTCAACAAGTAAGGCAGCTTTCCTAGGAATTTCAACTACTCTGTAAGTGGTAAGTATTGCTGTTAATTTGGAGGCTGAGACACTTTTGCTTTCAGCAGTTGCTCAAAAGCCTAAAGTCTGACAGGTATGTAATGGTTCATTTAAATGTTACGGGGAAATAAGGTCACATAGTAAGAAGCATATATCAGAGGGATTAAACTGTGAAAGAGAGCATAAAAAGAGTTTTCAGCAGATCATAATATCCATCTTTCTCTTTTCCAAGACTCTTGGCAAGCATCTCCTCTAAGGTCTAAATATCTACCCTTTCCCCTTTATGTTTAGTTCCCAGCAAAAGAAAGGCAGAATTAACTGATTAAAAAATGACAGCAGTTACCAGCCCACTTTCCTTCATCTTTTTGGGTTTATTTCAGTGAATGATCAAATAGACACAAGCAAGGGCAGCACAAACACTTCAGTGCTCAGCATTTTTAAGCCATTCTTTTTATGTGATTAAACATCTCAGAAGAAATATTAGCAATTTTTGTCCTCACAGAGAGGATGGATGAGGGGAGGGAGGGAAAAGGAGGAAAAGCAAAAAGAAGAGAATATGAAGTGATAATGGTAATCTGAGACCAAAGCGCCCATCCATCAACTATGAGGTAGTATTTCAAGTTATTTAAAGACCTCCTGCAAGTCACTAATTAAGAAATAGAATTGACAAAAATTACAGGAGCAGACTGCTAATCTTCCTGATCCAAAGCACCGTAGCCAATATGGTGTCTGGGGACAGCATGTAAGGCTGTAATAAGAAAAAGATCTGTATGTAAGCATTTCATGCAAGGATTAGGAAGGCGTGCTCCCCACACTAGGGAAAAAATAATCAGAAACAGAACTGTACAGCTCTGTTTTCTGAATAAGATTCAATGGATGCTGCGGGGTTAGGTGATGGAAATGGAGTAACCATCTGCAGGATGACTTTGTCCCTAGGAAACATATTGAGACAGGCAAAACAAAAACTGACAACTGCCTAATCTCTAGGCTTAAGCAAAGACTACCAAAACATTATGTTACCAAGAAACAGAAGAGAAAAAGATCTTATGGTTCAAATACAGCACAAGTGGGTGTATAAAAATGTTTTAAAATTAACACCAAGTACTGTAAGTGGGAAATTGCTCAAAAAGAAGACAAACCCTAAAAATTTAAGCAGCATGAAGCGTTTTCACAGATCTGCAGCCAGTGGCCCCAAGATGAAACTGAATTCTCTCTGTGCTGCAGCTAGCATGTTAGCCAATGACCCACCACACTGTGGGCACCCAGAAAGCCTCAAACAGCAGAGCTGCCAATTGAACATGATTCTCTTCTGACCACAAAGCAAAGTGTTCTTGAGAAACACTTTTTGAGTACAAGTGGAAAGACCTCTTTTAATCAATGTCTCTTCATTTGCCATGCAGTGGTCTGACATCACAGGGTCTTCAAACAGGGATGGGCCAAAGAAGCTCCCTCCCCTTTTTTGCCCCTACCACAAACCCAAATTACAAAATACTGTGCTTTCAGTTGTGCTGTCACCACTGCTACGGAAGGCAGCACTGTGAACCAGGTCAAGAAACTAACCTGGATTTAAAAAAACAAAAGCAAAACCACAAACAAAAAGCCATACTCCACAAATCCTCATTAAAAAAAAACAAACAAAAAAACCCAAAAACAAACAAACAAACAAAAAAAACCACCAAAACCGAACAAACAACCTCAACAAAACAGGATCCATTTCATAGCACAGCTTTATAAAAGAGCTACATCAGCATAACTGAATGGACAAGCAAAAAGGAGCATTTTATAGTGCAACCACTGCCAAAGTCCTGGTCCCATCACTATTGTCTGAAGAGATACAATTTAGCATGCAAATACATCACAAAGCACTTCAAATATACAACAAACATTCATCAGTCCCATTAAAATAATTCTGTATCTCTCTTGGGAGAGAAGTTAATTGACTTGTGCAAAATCTGAGCAAGGTAGCTTCAAATGTGGTTAGTATCTATATTTTCTTATCCTTGATTGTCTCATACTCTAGCCACTATAGGTCATGTTTTATCCTCAAGAAGCATCAATCTTAGCTGGATAAAAGGTAGAGAGCGTTTTATTTTAATTATCATTTTATATATATTAGGAAAAAATAAATATATTGAAAATAGGACTCTTATTAACACACCTTTTAATGTGGCCTTCCAAGAGGAAAACATCCTGCTCACAGACAGAAAAAAGCCATGATGGTAAAAGCAAGAGGGTCTTTTTCTTCCTCCATGCAGAACATCTGTAAACTTTTTCAACATATAAATTTACTAACACGGGGAAAACATACTCAAAGCTGTTGAACAGAGAATATCGATAATGAAGACGTTTTCACATTCAAAGGCATGCGTGGCTATAAGTGCAGTTTCAAACACCTTTAAAAACTGCCTTAGAAATACCCAAACACGAACATCCCCATGCGCCCCCAGTCTGCACAGAACGACCCTCCACTGCCAAGAATCTTCCTCAAGCGATGGCAGAGCAGCTTTAAACCACGCGGGCTGCCGGTCTCACCCAGGCTGTGTTCTCTCTGACAGCACTGACGCTTCAGCGCCTGCAGGAACACCTCAGTGCGGGCACTCCCCTCTGCGGGACACAACTGCTATTGCAGCGTGTGTAGCATTCCAAAAACGCCACACGCTTCTGTTCCTAGGGACCCCCAAGTGCCCTATCTGGGTGTCTGAGGCCACTTCGACTTTCGAGGGGCAAAAAAAAAAATTAACAGCAAACAATTGTTCATTCCAGCTGAAGGATGATGCTGATCAACCAGCCCCAGGTAACCTTGTCCTATGGGAGTTAACCCACAATATAACCTTACCCTTCCCTGCATCTTGCAAATTATCTATTAGAAATTAGTCTTTAAGTTATCCAAAGTTTAAAACATTATCATCACACTTGCCAGTGAAGACATGTCCCAAGAAAAGCAAGGCACATAACAGAATTTTAGAAACTGTAAATACAACTTCTGCCTCCAACTCTTCTTCTTTTCCCCACCACCAGAAAGTAGATTTAAACTCTGCATTCAGGAAATAAGACCACGGTGACACATTTAAGTACATTAGTGCAAATTGTGCCACATCTATGAAAATAATTTCTAATATTAATACAGATTTTTCCATCAAATATGCCATATTATTGAAATCAAGAGGGCTGTAATAGAGCAAATACCAGCAGAAGAGTAGAAGACACAGAAAATAGAGCTTAAAAAGGATTTCGGGTCATTTTCGAGCCTATTCCCTCACTATAACTTGACTTAAAACCTTCCAAAAAACCTGATTCATACAGTTCTAAAAAACTTCTGCAATGACAACTTCATTTGACAACTTCAAGTTAGCCAGGAATCCGTAACAGGGCTGAAATACCCCTGTCATTAAGAATCTTGCTAAACTAAATTTACGTTGCTGAAATTGTACTCCAGTATTCTCTTTCCTATCCCCCCACTGGACTTTGAAAACTATTTTCTCCGCAACACATATTAGAAGACAATTATCACGTCTCTTCTCAGTTTTGTTTTCTCCGGATTAAACAAACCCAACTGCTCTCCCACTTAGTAGCTCAACTACTACGACTCTACAGACTACTGCAGAGTCATTTTCCCTCTGCCGAGCTGTTTATAGTGGCGTGACAACGCAGTGAGCCAAGCCAGACACCAGCCTGGCTTAGGTCTTACCAGGGTCAGTAAGAGTAAGGATTGCACTGCTCCTGCTCACACATCTCAGTATAGTCACACACACAGGTGTGTTGCATAAGAGGCAATTCAGAGACACTGAGACTTCTCACTTTGGATTCCTAGAAAACAAATGCCAGGACCTAGTGGAAGAAAAGTGAAGAAAAGGAAGTATCTGAATGCTTTGTGCAGTTGAGGATGCCTAACCAGAAATTTCAGCCAAAGCTGTCTGGCTCGGAGACCAAAGGGAATATTCTAGTTTATCACTTAATCTTAACTCGTTCTCACTTGCAGACCTGGCTTTCGTTCTGACTGCATTCAATCATCCAGGAACAAACTTAAGTCTGGCAAGAGGCGCGCTTGTGCACATACAGACACGGACTTCTGTGTAAAGGATCTTCAGCACCATCCCCTGGCCACTTTCAGTAAAGCTGCAAATGATACTCTTACTCGAATTTCTTAAACTAAAAATTTAAGCCGTGAGAAAGAACTTTATCTAAAGTTATGTCTCGTAGATCAAGTGCTACAATGACGTAGAAAGACAAATAAAACTTACAGCACAAGTACTACATGCTGCCCCCTATTTAAATAAATAAAGTTAAAACAGGAAGCAAAGCACATCTTTCAGAAAGAAAAAGAAAGGATTAGGACCAAGAGCAGAACTACTTCAACAGCACAGAAACAGAAATATTTTCTCTTCTTGATGCTCCCATACACACTTGCCTTAGCCCACTCTCCAGAAAGCAAGCATTGCATTGTGTTAAAAGCTGGCCCATATAAATAAGCCACCTCTGTCCCCACGGGGAAGAAAAAAAAGGTGGGTATGGAATATACATCCTGATATTTCAGAGCACGCTTTCTCCATTGTCTTCCTGAAATTAGAAGGGACATTTTCACATTATTGTGTGAAAATTTCTCAATTGTCACCTGTGCCAGTGTTTGTCCCCATCCCTGAAGTACCCACTGTCATCTGCAAAGAGACAACAAACATAGGCCCTGTGTAGAGTTCTCACTCTAACACCCTTTCTTCTGCCAATTCCTATTACAGGAAATTGATGTCTGCTTCAGAAGTTAATTTAAAAACGAAGTTAAAATGCAGCTTTCTTGATTCTTAGGTCACTGCTTGCCTTGAAAATTAGGTTTAACTGTTCATTTCTCCAACTAAGGACTACTGACAAAAACTTTGCTATTTTCCAAGCCTAATGCCTTGAACCAATATGGTGTTGTTATACTTACAGACAGACATACCACATAATCTTCTAATTTGAAATATGTGGCCAGTTTAATGCTTTTGGGGTTAGCTGTCATTGTTGTTGCAGTAATTATTTGCCGATGCTCATTTAGACACATTAAGTATAGGAAAACTGCTTAACTACTCAGGTCACTCCTGGGCAACATTTCATTTCTGGGGGTGTTTCAAGAGCGTTAACGGGAACTCACAACGGATCTCCAGAACATGAAAGGCAGCTCAGCTTGTTTTTTGAAGAATAAACATATATTTTCTCTCTTCTCTGACTTGGAAAGATAGCAGATATAAAAAGTGGCCTACAGATGGGAACTCAAGGAGACATAACTAAACAACAATGATGAACACAAAGCCAAATTCAGAATACAAATGAGAGTTCAAAAAAGATTGAGAGAGACTAAAAACATTCATCTTGAAGGGGAAAATGAACTGGTAGAAAGGATGCATACATTTGAAAAGAACTGAAGTAATTCGTGGTGTGCACACAGATTTCCCATACTTAGTTAAAAATCAAATTGAAAAGGCCCACCAAAATCTATATATAAGGGGTTTTCAGTCATTCAGGTCTGTCTAAAAAACAAGCCAGACATCCCAAGATACAAGCCTGCTATAGCCAATGCACCTGCTTACATGCCTCTACACTAGGCAGTAGGGAAGGACCTAGGAGTATTGCACAAGGATTTTCAGTACACATACAACTAAACCAATGCAGAATTTTATATATGGTTACTTCCAAGTGCTTTCCAGACAATTCCCACATAATGCCATTCCTTCTTTACGGGTACATCTTACAGCAGCTTAAGCACTGGTCCAGTCAACTGACCCAAAATGTTCTGTTTACAACTCTTATCTGAGATTCATAATTTGTCAAGTACAAGTTTTAGAAAATAAACAAAGTTTAGTCCTTGATCTAGCTACACATGTAATTGAATTCAAAAAGTTGTGTCAATAAGTGTTTTCTGTAAATTTAAGTTATTCAGTCTTTCCTCTCTAGAATTTATATCAGGAATGATGAAAAATAAACCAATTTTTAAGTACTGTATGAGGAAGAGAACTAGATGGGCACTTTGTTAAATCCTTGCCTTCATCAGAAGTTAGATTGGTACAATCACTGAAGTGCAAGTTTAGTTGTCCTGGCCCAGAAACTTAGCACTGGTATAGTTTATTTGCATAGAAAAGAAAAGCCCCATAATACAGCTGTTATCCTTAAGTTTGAGCCTGTGCTAGGAGTTAGAGCAATTCAGTTATTGTGGCTACAATCAAACATGACACAAGCAAAAAAGAGCAATACAAACTCTGTAAGCAGATCAAACCTTGACAAATCCATCAGTTATAATGCAGCTCTAGGCACTAAATGATAATAACATAGATGTATTCAATACTGTCATTCAGAACTGCAAAATACAGCATCATTTTGAATCACAAAACAAAACTGGCTTGAAATGAAATCTGATGGCTCCGAAGGCTATATTGTCAATAGTAGTTTTAATGAGCTAGAAACTGGTGCAAACTATAGGCCAGAGCACAGGGGTATTTCAACACCTAACTTTTCACTGATTCAGTAAAACCTTAGAGCCTGAATACCAGAGCCAGATGCAGAAAACCTGTAAAAATCTGGGCCTACGAATACTTCCTGAAGTACTAACATTGCTGGTCAATGAACTCCAGACAATACTCCAACCACTTTGTAACCTAAGGAACCTCTGAACTGGAACACTTCTCAAAAAAATCCCCAAACCAAACAACCAAACAACTCTTAGAAAGACAATCTCACTTTAGCATGCAGGACTTTACATAAATATTTTTAGCTATTCACCACAATATACTTAGCAAATGATGGCTATTCTAATTCTTTTTATAGCTGGGAAACAGACACGTTTTCTATCATCTCTATAATTACATCAGACAGTAGCGCTGCCAGTAATAGCCCACCCAAACATTTTATTCTCAATCCCATGTCTCATCTACCAGGCTATATCACACGGTCAGAGGCAAACTCTTCCAACTCAGTACTCATGGAAAGCCACATAGCAGTAACACAATTATCCCCTCTGACATCAATTCCCTTCTTAACACAGCACCTTTAGTAATTGAAGCAAAATGCTTTTTGGTTTGAGGGCAAAGGGGGAATTCTTTTTTTTGCTTCCTTTCCTACTAACAATATGAATGCTGAAATTCCAGACTGCCATGAAAATGCATGTTAATTTTGTTTATTCAGCATTTAACAAAGAGTTTCAGTCGGGTTTAAGTGAAAATACTGGGGTGCAGTGCAAAAGGACAACTTCGCTGCCACCTAGAGGTAAAATCTTGAAGGAACACAGGGAAAGAAAAACGCATCTTTTTCCTTACATTCAAAGCCAAACTCTTTCCTTTCTCTATGCATTAAAAAAAAAAAAAATTAAAGTGCTACAAATTGAAACATGCTGATTTTAAAAATGAAAACATGAAAGAAGTTTTAGACACTCAGACTACACATCTCATCTTTGGTACTGACCAGTGTTAGATGCCTGTGAATGTTAAGTACCAGGCACACAGAGTAGAAAACCCAGCCTCTGGCAGCCTGCAAGTTATGGCTATCCACAGCTGGAATCTCCACACATCTTTGTGTTTAGCAGCCCTTGATGGATGCCCTGAATCAGTATAAATTCTCTCCAAACCAATTTATATTATCACCTCAAGAATCGTCTGTCCCAGTGAGTTTCATAGCTCATTGACAAGGGAAAACTTTCACATACCTTTAATCCACCTCCGGTGGATGCCCTCTCAAGCATGCCAGAGAATTGTCCTGTTCACCATAATGCTACATTTCTGTTGTTGTTTATTTTTCTCACCACAATCTATTTTCCAATCTTGAAAAGGTTTAGTGTATGTTATTAATCTTCACCCAGAAGACATTTCATAACTGATAGTCTTTGCCACCTCTTCTTCATTTTGGCATACCCTTTATTGAGCTGTTTGGACAAAACCCTGCAAAACATTCACAATGTAGGCATGGTTTGGATTCACACACTAAGAAATGACATGGTTTGTTTTCTTCTAGTCTTTTCCTAGTAATTCCTAACCTGTCTGTTATCTTTTTGACAACTGCCAGTTGCTGAGCAATGAGGACAATTTACAGGGATTCCAAGATTTGTGTTTTGAGTGCCAATAAACATCACTACTGTCTGTGAACTAGTTTTCCATACATACATTATTCTTCAACTGTTAACACTGAACTGACACATATTTTTACTCAATAACATGAATTACTGTCAGCTCCTGCTTCTAATACTCTCCCTGTTATACCATATGCAAATAATATCATTTCAGTACTGTCTTCCTATGCAGTTTATGAATATGTTGAGTATCAGAGGTGTCTGTAAGATTCAGATGCTATCTCCACCATACTATTAAAACCTTGCTCACTGCTCTGCTACCTATCCATTTGCCACTTATTAACCTTGAGAATTTTCCTTGTTTTCCAGTGTCCACACAAAATCTGCTCTCATGAGATTCTTTCGTTAGAGACCCCTATCAAGTTTTTTTTATTCTAAATCACAATATAACATGGTCACATCTATAACAGTAAGTTAAAAACTTACCTAGGTCTTTCCCTTCCACATGGGTCTCATCATTAAACAATTCAATAGCATGTACCTATATAACAATACCTGACTAACAGACCTGAGTGTTATCCCTGACAAGAAATGTGGATGTTTTCCCATCACAAAATTAGTAACCATGTGGGCAAACACATTACTTAACTGACATTTCTACACATTGATCAGTTCAGAAGTTACACTTACGAATCTTCTGTGAAGCTTTACTCTAAAGTGGCATCGCAGCCTTCTAGCATCACCAACAATTTCAGTGGTGGATTGTACATCACTAACAAGGATTCTGCAGTTTTAAAAATCATCTCCTTCAGAACTCTTGGAAACGTACCACACTGTTCTAGGAGATCATTACTATTTTATCTGTTTGGTATCAAACTCCAATTAAGCCCAGGTTGATTTTTTTTTCCTTATTCATGATCCATTAAGCACATCTGTGACATGGAAACTTTCCCCAAATTCTTCCACACTGAGCACATGCAATGATCTGATGTCAGCTCAGCTTTATTCTGTTGAAAACCCCTGTCTTACACAATTATCTACAGGTAAATAGCAAGCTTTTGATTTGTGATTATTTTTATTTTTTTAATCAGCCCAGACAGACCTTTGTAGCCACTAGGAAGTTTTCTCAAAACCCATTTTGATCTGATCTATCTCATTTTTATTCATACTTAAGTCACCAAAATTCCAACACTGTTTTCTATTGTCCTCATTTGAACACCATTTCCATTTTATGTTTTTAAAAAAAACATTAAGTGACGTTCTTTTACCCTCAGCTTGACTGAAAAAGGTATATAAAAATGCTTGTGATGCAGAAAGGTTTTCTGATGAGTAGTGTATGTTTAACCCTGCTTTCAGATAATGGTACCTTTCAAACAAGCTTCTTGCCTTCATAGTTCTTCACCCCTTTTCAGTGCACATAATAACTTTTTTTTTTGTATATTTACTTTTTTTGCAATTAAATATGACTATGATGTACTCTGGGCGGAGAGTTGTCTCACAAATACATGAATTTTGTGTACACTGGTCACTGTCAAAGAATGATCTCTCACAGTAAAGTATGAGCTGGGTATTGCCTGCTGCTCAGGACTGAATCAAGATTTGCTTCTGCATGTAGAAGTTCTCTGGTTATTCACCCAGAGAAGCCACACAGTTCAAGACTTTGCACTGCATCACTCACTCAGCTCCTAGGGCTGATCCTTAGCCAGCTGACAGACAGGAAACCCCTCTTACTTATACTCTGACTTTCAACCCATTGAGATTCTTTGATATTCACCAATCGAGTAGGTAAGTTAAATACAAAGTTTCTGTCTCATTACCAACACGATCAAGGAAGTTCAAACAAACAGTTCTAAAAGCAGTGCATTCATATTTACAAAGCGGAAAAGGCATTAACAAGCTAAAAACACTGTTTGTTTCTCCTGCCTAATGCATGATTTATTTTCTCGGTTTATTTCCAGATTACCAATACGTTCCGTCGTTCAATTCCAACTCGGATCCCCAAACCAAAGCCTGCAAGCACAGCCAAAGCACCTGTCAAAATTCCTGCTGGACATCTCAACAAACCACTCCAAGACAGCCCTTCTGGAAAGATACGCATCATAAGGACCGTGTCTAAAGCCTGCCTTCAAAGTGGAGGGAAAAGGTAAATAATTTTCTATGATCTATGACATTAAAATGGATTTAAGCCATCTGAATCTCAGCAGCAGTTGTTTCCACTGGGGAAAAATCGGAAACCATCCACATGGTCAGAACAACAACGGTCACCGACCACAGGACGTCAGGAGACAGTCAAATCCTTAGGAGCCACAGTTAACTGCATGTCTGCAGGGACCATGCTCTGCTCCATGTTTTCTGGTGCAATTCCAGATTTTGGCACTCACTGTACAGGAGCACAAGACACAAATACGTTTCTACTACAAATTCAGTTCTGACATGTTCTACAAATAACAATAGTAGGGTTGTCTCGGTAGATTTATAAAAACATGCTCAATCACATGAAGAGGGGTTGCAGAAGGTGTGTTTTCAAAGTTGATCCAGCCAAGAAATGTCTCAGTATGGATATCCTAAGTTCAACATTAGAGGTGGAATGAAGAGAGGCATGGAGAAATCTGCTCTTGTATAACATATGGAATGCAGAGCTCCTTGCTGTGCCAAGCATCACTTTAAAAGCATGATGTGAAGATAAGCAACTCCCTCCTCAAGGAGTTAATTAGTGTGATTATCTCCACTCCAGTTCATGCAGATGTTATATTAGGAAAACAGATGCGTGAATCAAGATGGATATTGTCTGCATCAGCTATATAAACTTGCACCATTTGGACTACAGTATTTAGATTTCAGTTCACTTAAACAGTATTTTAGAACTGATCAAAATTACTATCAAGCTTAACAGTAAGTTGTGGCTTACACAGAACTGCAATTTTATTCTTGCAATCCTCCACAATTTTGCCGTTCATTTCAACTGCTCACATTCACTTAAAATACATAACCGGATTCACTGCTCCCAGTGAAGGGGTTTTTTTAACTGAACTCCTTGCACAAGAAGTTCTAGTTCATCCATGAGTGAATTTGCCTTTTTGCTTTTCTTAAAGCATAACTTCTTTAAAAGACTTAAAATTCAAAGTTTCCCTTCAGCCAACACACACAAAAAAACCCCTCAAACAAAAAACACAAACAAAAACATGAGAAGAGACTCCACGCTTGTTGTTTCCAATTTTTTGAAAAACAGCAATTGTTGCTCTGCAAGAAAATTTCTCACTGTTCTATAGAATGTTAAGAAAGACTAACAAAATACTACTACTACTGGAAGGAACCCCCACACAAGAATCCTGTAATACCAACTAACACAAGTGACTGTTTTAAAATATAAAAATTAGTTTATTTCTCTGGTATTAATGTCTCCCTCATTCTTCTTCCCCTAACAGAGTGCATTCCAACCGTCTAAATGGCTCAACTGATAATACCTGGGAAAACTCCTTACACATAGGTGTTTCTTTAAGAACTGCCAAATCCTAATTCCTAAATAAAGCAAAAGCTGGTGGTGACCACAGTGCCATAGCCAGAACTGCAATCATTTTGCTGAAGCAAGGAGAGATTCTGACGCATTCAGTTACCTGATTTTTCCCTTTTATTTCACAGCTAAAAGTTTAACTTAACCACTGAGACAGTGCAACGTTAGCACTGCTGTGTGACTGTTTTTGCAAACCCATAAGAAACCTATGCCTTCCTTAACAGCTTCACAAGAAATTCTCTAAAAGTACTTAAAAAAAGTTTTAAAAAATCAGTCAACCGAAAAATTATTTCAGCTGTGTCCTACAAGATACACCTGTGTTAATATGCAGACATTAAAGAATGACTTTTCCACAGGAAAAAGGAAAGGCTTCCAGTTTTATTCACTAAATCTGCAGCTATCAAGTTCTGAGACTCCATATCACGTATGCTCAGATCCCAACACAGCTCACAGAAGACCACCATTGCAACTTGCAGAATGAATGTACTTAGATGTGAAGAAACACAGATTTCAAAAAGCAGCTGTCAACTTGGCATGCTTATCAGAAAGATCTTCAAGTACTGACCAAGTTCTACCACAAGGAACAGCAACTCATTGATGAGCCAAAAAAAAAGGTACAAACTTCTTCACAGAGAGTCCACCAGCAGACCTCAGCTCTGATCAAGCAACAATGCTCCCACCGAATGCACTACAATGAAGAGTCTGCTTCTCAATAGCTGCAAATCACACATTACAAATTGATCTTAACTGGCACCCTTCAGTACGCAGAAAGAAAAGAGAACTTCTGGCAAAAGAAATCAACTCCTGCAATAGCATCCTTTGCCTTAGAGCCCACAAAGGACCCCACAAGCACTGCCAAATCATCCTCCGTGGTCCTATATTATACTTCTCATCTATTTGTGCTGCTGACATACACGAGCTTTGCTCCAGTCTTGCAATGACACAATTAATTTCTACCTATGAGGGGCATGGCCCACACAGACTCCTATTTAAGGATCTAAAACTGACAAACAGGGATACTACACTCCGACGGGATTAAGGGTGATACAGAAAGCATGGAGAATGAAAGACAAGGAGTGGTAACATAAAAGGAGGAAATTGGAAGAATTTCTGAAAAATAGAAGTCCATTCCTCTCCCTCAAACAGACTGGGAGATGTGGCATGCTGGCTACAGGCAAGATCCGGACATTTTTAGTGCTGTGAGAATTGCTCTTTTCTGTTCACAGAGAGAAGACGAGAAAGTCAGTGACCTTCACCAGTACGAAATAAACTCCTCCAAATTCCTTATCCTTTCCCTTGTAATTCTGAATGCAATATAAAAATCATATGAAAGACTGGACAAAGTTGTGACACAATCTGGAAAAAGGGAGGTAAGGAAGTCCTGCAGTTGCATGACGTGGGACACGTGTAACACTAAACTATGCTGCTAAATAGAGAATAATCCATAACCACTCCCTCCACAAATGTCATCTCAAAAGTTTGCTGAAGACGTTACTGGGCACTATTCTTTAGTTTGTATCATGTGACAAGGTAAAAAGATGGGTAATCCCTTTAGCATTTTTTTCCTTGGGTTTTGTGGGCTTTTTTTACACCTATAAATCACTTGCAGCAGGGTAAAAAATCATGTCTTAAGGTGAGAGTAACTACCTTTAATCTTTAATATGGACTCTAAAATAATGACTTCCAATGATGTGGCCAAAAGCAAATTTACAATTCCTTACATATCCATACACTAGGATATATATTTATATATATTTTGTGTTTTCATACTCTTTAGGTGGAGTGTATGAACGATGTTCACACTCATTTTAAAAGCAGCCTTTTCTAACTACAAGTTTCTAAAATCTAAAACACTTTTGAGAGCTGAGTTATGATGAATATTCTGTAGGTCAGAACTTATTCTAGGGTTAATTTTAAAGGATCTGGCAGAAGATCAGCATTTCAAAAGTACATTTTGAAATCTGCTTTACACCTACAGTTATGGCAGAGATGCTATTTTTAAATAGGTCAGCAAATGAAGTTGGATAGTATTTTTTTTAACAAAACTTGATGTTTCACAGAAATGAAATTGACCAAGTCTGTCAAAGGTGCTCACTAATGTGCAATTATTTTCTTGTATTGCTGCCTACATCATACATTGTGAACTCTGATTTCCTCTTTTATGCCAACTGATTTTAAAGCATTTTGCAGTATCGATAAGATGCTGTACAAATTAACCTTTGATTTTACCTGTTTTACGTGAAAAATAGCTACACAAAATAAAAACAACAGATGTTTTATGTTTACTGATAGCTTGTGTCAACTTCATTCAACAACAGGCTCCATAAAAAGAACCTGCCAGCAAGTTTACAAAGGTGGGCTACACACAGCAGAGCACCTGGTTTGCACAGCACTCACCTGTAATCACTACTCGCAACACACTCAAAGAATGTTCTTGGAGGAAAGCATACAGCATTGGGTTAGACACCTCCAGAGGTTATTTTCCACCTGAATTCTTCTAGTAGCTCAAAAATACAGTTGCGAAAATCCCAAGGAGCTTTTTGTAACTGGAAAAGTTGTCATTCACAGTCTCACCTCAAGGTCAGATGGTTCATCCATCATGTCACAAGTTTATAATCAAAGCCCTGCTCTGTATCCAGTTTCTAAAGGAAAGCTGCCAACATTGTAACAGTCAGCTAACCACCCACCCCAAATGAAACCTGTGGTTGGCAGAACGTGCAGGTAGGCTCTTCAGAAAAATTCCTAATGAAGAGCATTTACCGTGGAAACTGGGACTGCTTAAGGAACCTACATGAGACTAAAAATAAAAATTAAATGCTCAGAAGCCTAATTAGGTCTTATGACCTCTCTTTATTACATACATACATACAACTTTTATATTGCTTCCTCTCTAATTATTCACCAAGTACCTTTTCACAGGAAATAATCACCAATTATGAAGACACTCAAAGAACTGGATTCTTTGCAGCAGTGCAGATAACTCCCAGTAATTCCCAAGTCTTGTCAATATTGTATTAAAAAAGAAATTTAAAAAACAATCAATAAAATAGGGCACTACAAAGACTAAAGTCATTTTAGTTGCCTAGATCTACCTAAATTTTCACACTAAATGTAAGCATTGCAGATCAAACAATTTACAGATCGTGGTTTTGAGACAGATTGAAAAAATACAAGTGTATGATCCAGGTATCATAACCATCAGGAAAGAAAGACAAATCAGTCACAGTCCTGTACTCCAACGAGTAATGGCTGGAGAAGAGCCATTTAACTCCTGCCCTTTTACAGTTACACACATGGCAGGGGTGATGTGACACACCCCAGTGAGCACATGGGTGATGCTTTTCAAGTACCACAAATACTTTTCACTCCAAAGGCTCTAATATGGATTTACTGTTTACAAGACCTTGTAGAACTGTAAGTAAGTTCATGTCGGTAAAGGCAAACACAATCACAGAATACTCTGAGTTGGAAGGGACCCACAAGGATCACACATTACGCAAAAGCCTTTCATCCAATGAACTCTTGGGAAGAAACAACAGTTTGGAAGGCATATGAATGCGAGAGAGGTGAGCTCTGAATTCAAAGCAAGAGTTTTTCCCATTCCCCTTGCCCCGCTTTTTTAAACTTCGTTTAATTGTATTTTTGTTAAGTGGGTTCCTGTTGTTACCTAAGTACCGGTATTTTCGTTTGCCGCTCCATCGTCTATCCCAGGGCTCAGATCACAGACTGGGCATCAACTCGCTGCAGAGATTCTGCTTACAAGCAAACCCGCCCTCGGTAGCAAGCAGGGAAAAGCAGGCACAGGGAAAAAAGCGAGCGAGAGTAGAAAACCTGCAGAAGTAAATTAAAAGCAGAGAAGGGAAAGGCGGAGGGGGGAAGTGGAAAAAAAACCCCNGGTACCGCAGCTGACGTTGTATCTTACAGAATAGTCTCCTGAGAGAAAAGCAGGCCTTTAAATGTATGCTGGGGATTTTTATTTTCTTTCTTTCTTTTTNCCAAAATCCAACGAAAAGGAAGGAGGGCAGGAAAGGAGGGTGGGGGGCTGGCTTTCAGGCAAAATGCTTCAATCCCAGCGTGAGGAGCGAGCTCCAGGAGCGGAGTACCTGGAGTGCCGCCCGCCCCGGTNAGAGAAAGAGGGGAGGGATTAAAAGTATTACCCCGCCCTTCTCAACATTCATTTAATTGCCTCAACCCGGTTTCATACCGTAAAATACCTACTTTCTTGGTTGAGGTAACTCATGTAATCTTTTGTGAGGAGCAGACGCGTGCCTGCAGAGGGTGCGCGTTGCCTTGGAATGAGTATTCCCGAGCCTTTGGGGCCGGAGCCTGCAGGGTAAGCGCGCCCCTCCTGTATCTCTTCCCGCAGGAGCCGTCCCGCTCTGAGCCTGGGCGTCACCTACTGCAGCACGCCCCGAGTCCAGCTGGGGAAGTGAAACAGACCAGTGTAAGGACCGGAATCTCTCATAAGGCGGCACTGTTATTCCGTGTATAACCCGCTCCAATGATTTTTTTTTTCTGAACTTCCTTTGAAGTGTACTATTCTTTTTTCCCCTTTGAGGGTGCAGGTGGGTAAGGAAGGTGAGTGACAGAGAGCATTAGCGTTGTTCTGCCCAAGGCTGCTAATGGATGTCACCAAGTGATTTTTAGCCCTTGAAAACAGAGCTCTGCGTGAAACTTGTGAATTTCCCCGACTCGCGGAGTACTTCCAACCTGTGGCACATTAAACGCTGTGGGAGAAGTCCCTTAACAATCAAACCTACATCTGGGAAAGCAGTTCAGCTTTCTGAAAACCGAAAACATTCAAATCTCCGGCAGAGCAGCTCCCCTGCCCTGCCCCACAAGCGCTGCGCGGCGCCTCCCTCAGCGGCTGCCACTGCTACTGCCCCTGTCCCGTCCCCTCCCCTGCCCCCTCCCCGCCCTCCGCCCGTGCCCGGCTTCCGCGCTTTGCGGCCCGCGCCCTCATCCCGGCGGCGCGGGGAGGCGGGCACAGGAGCCGGGAAGGGGACAGGCTCTGGGAGGAGCGGCGTCGGTCAGGAAACACCTCC
>VZTF01001712.1:240874-310443 GCA_013397755.1 Cnemophilus loriae
CGCGCTTTCCGGCCGGGCGAGCGGGCACGTCAACAGCTATGGCGGAAGGGGAAGAGGCGCCGCCGCCGCCGGGCAGCTGGTGAGTTGTGGGGGTGCGGGTGCCGTCTCTCCCGCTCCGCTCGCTCCCCTCCGCGGCGGGGACGAGAGGAGAGAGGCCGGAGCGCCCCGCCCGCCGCCGCTCTCGCCCCGGGACCCGCCGCGCTCGGGGCGTGTGCGGGGTCGCGCTGGGAGCCCGCGAGGAGCCCCCCGCAAACGCCGCCGGCGCTCGGCGGCTCCGGGTCCCCAGAGAGGAAGGGCCCCGTCAAAACACGGGCGAGACGCAAAACGAGGGCCGTGCCCAGCCTGGAGCCAGGCGGTCGCTCCAGTTTAAAATGACAGCTTTAATATGCGGTAGGAGCTGCTCCAGGAGTCTGCCTGGAGTGGAGTTGCTTTGTTCAGTTCAGCTTCCCCTTTCGCTGCGTGCCTGCTCTCAGGAACAGGTGACAGCAGGGGGTCCTGCCTCGTTTTCTGAATGATTTTGCTCACCACCCTCTTTTAGTACAGCTATTACTTATAATGGATTTTACATTGAACCTCTAGGACAAGAATAGAGACTATTTCTGGAGCGTGTATAGGATCATTTTGATGGTAACAGTGATGTGATTTCAGTATTTGTTGCATGCGTATTCACTCAAGATTGCCGAGGCTTAAATAAACATTGTGTTTAAACACTGAAGCTATTCTTACTGCACCCAGCATCTCCATTCATTTGCGTCTTTACTTTGTTTTTGTCTTTGCGCTTCTGCATTGCATGTGATTTCTTTCTGTGGCTCTGTGCCACATCATTGCTCTTTGTCCTTTCCACGTATATGCTTTTCAAGCAATTACTTTACAGACCTGCTTTTTATGATCATTTCCAATCTGATGTTTTTGCTTTTGGGCTCTATTTGATGTGGCAGATTCAAAGTTTCCTGCAAACTGAGCCTAGCTTTCTTTGTGTTTCGTTATCTCACTGTAAAGAAGCCAGAACACACACGCAGGTGTAGGTGGAACCTCTTCTTTATCTAGGTTGGTTCTACAAATACAGCTCCTGGTTAAAACAACTTAGTATCATTAACCAGAAAATGAAAGTTAGTTGGTGTCATTTTGTATTCTTGTTTTTTTTTCTTTTAGTTACAGCCTCAAAATTTATGAAGCCCTTTCTATAAGTACAGTGTAGCATAAGCATTATTTCTAAATACAGACCTGACTGTTGGGCCATATAATTACTAAGTGAGGGCGGGACTCACTGACAGTGCAGTCTTGACACTTTGGAATGTAACCCTGTACATTGAATAAGAACCATGTTCAAATACCTCTGAAAAAAATACTTCAGCTGACTTCCATTACTAGTATCGGAAGAATATTGCTGTCTCCTAGATCACAACAAACTTCTCTGGAATTTCTATTAAGGATGAGGATGAGTGTGTTTCCAGACATATCTCACAGCCTACATTGTTGACATTCTGACTGGCAGCTTCAAAACTATACTGAATTTAATATGCAGGTGGTACTAGAAAAGGCAAACTTGAAGGCATTTGTTAAAATAGATTTTTTAAGTCTTCATGGCAACAATTCAAGAGGTTTATGCTTAAATGCTACATTAATATGCGACAGTGCATCCTGTTACTAGAGCTGTATGCTGTGAATGACAAAGCTGCATCCTTATTGCTTGCTTAGAAACTTCACATGGCTTTTTGGGTTTGTTTTCCTGTTCTGGTTTTTGTTTAAAAGCCAGTTTCAGTGGAGTATTTTCTTTTTCATTAATGGATTTAAAGTATTGTCTTGTATTCATATTTCAATGCTGTGAACGGTTGTTGTTGAAAGGCCTTTTTGGTGTAAATTATTACACTATCGTATTTTGAGGTATAGAAGATTTCAAATTTTACAAATCCCCAAGCATAAAACGATACGTATGTGCGCCTGAGCTCTGTTGGGAGCAAAACTGGCAGTGCTGATTCCATGTCCTCTCTTCACTTCCTTAGGAGGATTAAAAGGCAGATGGAGTTTTGTGTTCAGAGACTGTTGCAGTGAGTGTGTGGAATCTAGACGTGCTCACTAACATAAAATTCCCAGTTTGTTTTCCCTGCATTACGTGTCATGCAGTGCTGGTATAAGTGATTTGGAGTGTGCGTGGCGAGGGAAGTGTCTCAAACTAATTATGAGTTAAACCCTTCAACATCTGTACTGACTGCTTGGTGTTTTGCTCAACAAGAACCAGAGAAGTTTGCCTCTGGACAATAAAAAAATTTTTTTAAAAACCGATCATCACCACCACCCCAAACTTTTGTACAGTGAAAGATGAGATTGTAATTTTCTTTTTCTTCAGTAAATACAGGAAGTTGTTATCAACACTTTTGATTTAAAAATCAGCAAAATCAGACAGACCTTGTTTGCTAAATGTTTCTTTTGAGCTATTTGGCATATACTCAAAAGCTAATTTGAGAAATTGCCAGCATTATTTTGTTCTGGAAGACGTATCTGCCCAAAGCTAAGAATGCTGTGAAACACAAAGGAGGCAGGCTGCTTTCAAACTGCTCTCAAATCTTAATATCTTTTTTTTTGTCTGCTTATTTATTTTTATCATAATTTCAGTCAATGCAATACATCTAGTCAGTAGGCTGTATAGACACAAATAAGCTGGCCTGTTATTAGTTAAAATGTTTGTAATTGGAAGTTATGGATTTTTCTCACCTCATTTACCAAGGAAATCAATGATTTGGGTCTTATTTTTCTTGTTCAGATTTTCAAACAGATTAATGGTTATGAAGTAGTTTCTAAAACCTTTCTGCAGATGTTTGTTTAATACTCAAGCTTCAGGAAACTTGAGTGAGTAGTAATTTTTAAGATCTTGTCTTGGAAAGTCAGGACCTGAAGTAACTAAATATAACTGTAACCACAGATGGACTTGTTCCTGTGCATTTAACTTTGCATTGGAATAATTCATCTTATGGGTCCCAAAATTCACTCCAGCTGCCTAAGACAACAGGGTGACAAATTTAGTTTCCATAAATCTTTCCCATTCTCACAATCTGGCTAATTAGTAGTTGGAGCCAGAGCCATAGTATTTCTTCTGAAAGCCCATGAACGGAAAAATCCTTTCCAGTTAAGCATGAAATTAACACACTTGAAGAAAAAAAATAGAGGTTAAAATGTCAGGAAATTGTTTTTCTCCAAAATTCCATTGGAGAAAAAAAGAAGGTTCAGTGGTGTTCTGGATACAATGGATATTTTGAAGTAAATGTGAGGGATTGATTTTTGTTTGTTTTCAATAGAGAGCAAACACTCATTAATTTTAATTCAATATACCTCTTGTTGAGGCTTTTTCCTGGTAGTCAGGAAAATGCTGAATTAAAAGTAGGAGCTATAATAAATAGATTTTATAAAAGTTTGAAATCATTTGTAGTATTCTGAATACTTTATGGAGTTTATTGATCACTTACTATCATCTTCCCCCTGCTGATCACATCCCTATAGTTTTAATCCCTTTAGTATTTATAAGTGATTATTACCAAGTACCTCGGTCATATATAAATAATACTCAGAAAAAGTGGCTTAAGCTGAATTCCCAACAGTTGATCAATTTTTCTTGCCGCCGGCTTTCACATCTTAAGTTAAAAAAGGTCCTCTTTAATATCTGTGAAGATAGTTACCTATTGATTATAATATATCACCAGACTGGCATGAATATAAGAGATCCTTCTGTAAGTATGGAAATTTACTGCAGAGACACTAATAGGAACATTTTGTATTATGACGTTTTGAAAAGTATATCGTGTGGGAATTTACCTTTCAGGCTGTGGCTTGTGTGTAGGCTGGAATTCTACACATCTAACCAAAATTTTGAGTAGCACCTGGAAACAGGCAGTGAAGCCATGGCAGAGCAGAAAGTACAGGTGTTCAGGTCTGGAGGAGTTTGCCCGTAGGGAGAAGTGCTGCTTTCTGTTCAAAATAAGTGTAATAATTGTCTGTGTGAACAGAAGACTTCCTAGCTGTTTTTCACTCATGAAAGACAAGGATCCAGATTGCTAGCAGTTTACTGGAATATTTGTAGAACCATGCTGACTGAAATAAGGTAAAACACAGCGAGTGGACATGTGTTAAAGTGTTGAAATCACTTTCATGTTTAGTACTTTGCAAGTTAGCCTGAATAGAATGTTTATTAGAAAAGAATTTACTTAATCTCTGCAAAGTCTGTACTTACAGCCTGTGAGCAATCTTGCAGTTGATGAAGGAAATGAGCACCTAATTGAATCACAGCAGAACAAAGCATTTTTCCCCCCTGCTGTTTCATTTAACTCCTTGTTGGTAATGCATCACATCTCTTCATGTGGCAGATGGGTATGTCAGTGTCTTGCTTGGTGAGGTGAAGTAGTAAAACTAGCATTTGCCTCTCATCTTTACAGTGTAGAAAGTGAGGGTGACAGCACTTGGAAGAAGTTTTTGCAAATGGTAATATATTGTCAAGCAGCAGAAGCACACATTTGCAGGTAACATGTTGAAGTTGGTGTTAACCCGTGCATAGCTTTTTGAATGCTGGATACTAGTAACTGTTAGAATTAGTACTTGTGGATTTGTGAAACATTCTTTGCCAGGTGATTCTGTAATTAGCATAGATGTAGTTTTAAAGTAAAAATTACTTTTTTATTCCTGAAAGAGTTTCTTTGAGTGACATAGAAACAAAGTTTAAGTATTGCAATTTAAGACCTTTCCACTTGAAATGGAACATGCACACAGCTGTTGCGTTCATTTCCACATACCTATTTAATACTTGGATGTAGTTGTAGCAACTAGTTGTATTTTGCATGCTGTAATTCAAGGCCTGGCTGTTGCTCTCTAGTCTGTTTTTCATACATGGTGTTGACAGAAACATACAATATGTGTAAGAGCACCTCATTCTCTGCTGCTGATGTTTGATGTTTGCTTCTGTTGAAGCTAGATCATCCTAGAGTTCATGCAGTTCTGCTGAGGGCTAGGAGGTCTCTGTGTGTAAATTTCCTGGAAATACTTGGTTTTTATTCAGGGCTAACTGATCTACTTGTTGAACTTTTCAGGCATTGACCATTATGTACACAACTGGACAACAGGATAGGTGATGGAAGTGCAAGTGTGTTCAATATTCTGCTTCTCCTCCATTTCTGTCTCAGGAAAGGGATTGGCAACCTGTGCAACCTGTAGCCCTATAAAAAATGGACTTTGGGATTTTTCTTCTTTTTTTATAATACTAAGAATGTGAGAAAATAAGGCAAGACAGTCTCTTTGTAATCTGTGCTATCTTTCATCCAAATTTACAAAATTACTTGAAGAAAATAGAGTTGTGCCCCAGTGTATATTTGAAATATGTTTTAAAATGCGAACCAAAAAGTAGTGACGAAGAAACTGGCGGATACAATGCAAGGAAAATGCTTACTCTTCAGACCTGTAAATATTTTGAGAAGTCTTGAGTAAAGCTGGCTAAATATCTGCATACCTTCTTCCAGACCTTAGATTTTAATCTATTAGTCAAAAAGGATGTTATTTAGGAAATCAGAAATGTGCGTTTTAAGTTTTCAGGAGACCAAACTTGTGAACCTTTATATCAAGGAGTTAGTTGTGGGTATATGGAAATTAAAGTAGACAAGAGTTCAACAGCTGACATTCTTTTTCTGTGGCTATTTGAATTGACTGCATAGTAGTAATGGAGTAATTGAGAATTATACTGATAACACTTTAACATCTGTTACTCCACGTGTATAAATAGATTCACCAGGAATGCATCTTCCCACTTGAATATCTGTCCTGGAGAAACAGTCATGTTCTTTGTTTTGCTCTGACTATAAACCCCCTGGATGTGTGTTTAACTCACCAGATATACGAAGCAAAGCATTTCTTAAGGCAGACGCCAGAGCAAGTAGAGAAGGGTTAAGAGGATATAGCAAGGGAGAAGTTTTGCCTATGGGACCTGTGTGTCACTGCCATTGCTATTTTTCCAGTGAACCTGTTTTGCCAGTGCTCTGCTACATGATATTGAAATCCTGAAATCATCAGATGTGGTTCTCTCGTTACTGACAGCATGGAAACATTGAAACAGTCTGCAGAAGCTATCAGAGAGATTGTAAAGTAATCATTCCTGAATGCTGAATTCCTTCTTATCTATAATGCTTGTGAACTTTTGTTGTCTTACTACAGCAACTGTCATTAGTATTTGTCTTGTCAATTTGTGTATTGTGCTACTCTCTATATTAACATTTTCGTATGTTTTAATTCAGTCCTGTGCATATGTCCACACTCAAAATACTAGAACTATATAGTTAAATACATTTGAGTTTGACTAAAAGGACTTTTCCGATTTCAGGGAAAGGTAAGGTTAAAAGCTGACTGTTCTAAACCTTTGAAATAAGTGTTCTATTTTCTAGGACATCTAATATCTAATATTTTATTTAAACATTCTCCACTGTCTAACTTAGGTGTAATGTTTGCTTTATGTGTGTGTGAAAACTTGCAGAAATTGAAAGTTGCTGAAAGTTGTAAACTAAATTTATATTTTTATGATACATTTCGCAACATGGTCACTTAATGAAAACAAAAAAGCAAACTTTTTCTTGTATGTAGATTGAATGGAATTACAAGTTGAACAAGTAGAGGAATAAATAACATTTTCCAAGTATTTCTTTTTAGTAATTTTCAAGTTGTCTTATACCTTTGCATATGTGTGGGATTTGCCTGACAGTAGCCTTCAGTCTACATAAACATTGAAAAATAGTGTAATAGATTTTTAAAATGACATTTCATTATTTTAGGATAAAAGATCTTGCAGACGCTCTAGAAGAAGGAGGTTGTGATCTTGAAACTGTGCGAAACATCATTCAAGGAAGGCAATTGCCTGCTGATCTAAGGGCTAAAGTCTGGAAGGTAAATATGAGCTTAAATCAAGAAGCAGGAAATACTTGAAGTTGTGTTTGATTTGAGGTAACAGTTTTAATTGCCAGACATCTCTACAGAAGAGATGTAGTACTGAAATTTTAATATGCATCTGTGTTGATTCAGTTTAAGAATAGTTCTCTTTATTTCAAATTACTGAGTTCAGTAATTGAACAACTGCAAAAAGACACTAAAATGTTTAGAGGCCTTTCTATTTTTGTTTTCAGATTGCACTTAATGTTGTAGGAAAGGGGGACAGCCTAGCATCCTGGGATGGCTCCTTAGACCTACCTGAGCAGAGTATAATTCATAAGGATTGCCGAGAGCTAATTGGTAAGTTCTGGCACATTTAGATCATCAGTTTGAAAACTTGTTTATTCTCAGTTGTCTTAAGACTTTATTTCAGTTACATGATCTGAATGATATTTACATTTTGGAGGAAGCTTTGAGGAGGAAGATGAAAGAGCAGATAAAAGTCAGTAAGAAAACAATAGTATCTTACCTGTACACAGACACTGGGGTCCGTGACATCATGGAAGTTTGAAGCATTAGCTTGTAAATGATAGTTTGCATAGTCAGAAAGCTTTATGAGTTGAAAAAATTGTAGTGGTTTTCCAAGCTCCATCTTTTAAAGCAGACATTCTTTGTATAGTGTCCTTCAAGGTTTTAATTGTGCAAGGCCTGGTTCTTAATCTGAAAACTTGGTGTAGCACGAAAATGCATATAACATTTAAGAGAAGAAATATATTAAACATTTTGGACTTCAAAAACTATTTTAAGGAAAAGTGCTTTTTTAATAGTGTTTTCAGCAAAAATGGAAGGCAGCGTTTGTGAAAGCAAGGTGCTGCTAGGACATAGGAAATAATACTCCAGTATGTCTGGAAGGAGCTGCCACAGGATCTGCTTGGCAGCTCATCACAGAACTGGTCAAACCCCTGACATGATGCAACAGCGTTGATATCAGTGGTCACTTGATGGAATCAATGCTGACTCATAAATTAGGATACCTCTCACAACTTCAATAAGAGAATCTTCTATTTTATCACCTATCACACTTGATGTATTCTTGCACAATTGAAAGTTAAGTTAGAGGGTGGAGTTGGTGCATGCATACATACCTACCATTTCTGAAATGCAGTTCTACACTTTCTAGCCCTAAAATCTAGTAGGACTTATTTTCCTTCTCTCTGTCCTGTAAAGGAAAGAAATGGGGGTGGAATTTCCACTCTCTTATTTAATCACAGTGACTCTTCAGGAAGACGCAAAATGTCCTGATGATATTCATAACATACAAAATTAAGCACTTCACTCTCTGATAGTACTCCTTTTGTATTTATTGGCAAATATTTTGTGATATGTAACAATGATAAACTTATAAAGGGAACAAATGTAAAGTTACTTCAAAAAGAAGGTTATATAGAGACGTCAATTTTGTGTTGGATTAAATGTCTCTATTTCAATGTTTTAGCAAGGCAAGTAGTCTCCAAATTTAAAGTAAATCTTCAGATGGCATGTGAGTTTTGTGTACTGTTTCATTTATCTGAGAGGTAGAGAAAGGGAATGCCAAATATTGACTAGCTTTGATGGGAAAGTATTAGGACTTTTGTAATTAAAAAAATCATTAACAGTAATGAGACTCATGGGCTTCTTGTAACTGAGGGGGAAAGATGTTTGCTAGAAATTTAATGCCACTGTGTTAATGTGGTGTGTACATATCTCTTTCCCCCATCCTGGACATAAAAAAATGTGATTTATAAGTTAATGCTAAAATTTAAGTCTGTAAGCCTAGCTGATCTCAAACTTCTGATTTGGATAAATTTGCATGTGAGTGAGCTTTTGAGGAATTGAAGGTATGTGTTGTGGGTTGATCTATGTTGAAATTCAAATGAATTTTTTGTAGAGTGGAGCCTAACTTGTGTGCTGAGCACATCAAACAGGAATAGAAGCATTCTGTGCATTAAAAGAATCTACCTACTTCTTTCATATATATCCTGGAAACCCCAAACTTCTTTCATCCTGTTGTTGTGGTATTTAAATGATATTTAAATGCCTTATCCTACTGGGGTTATAAAATCACTTGTATTTTGATACCTTTTTGAATGCCTTTCTGTAGGAATTTAATCTAAACTGCCAGTTTTTTGTTTGTCTGGTTTTGTTGTTTTTTTTCCCCCGATCAGTCCCTATTAGTGCAGTTGTGCTACGAAATAATCTCATCCAATTTCTTTGAAAAGCCTTTAACACAGTTTATATTACTGTGCCTGTTTCAGATCAGTTGTCGGTGCCAGAAGAAGAGAAGTCGGTACTAATTTTGGATATTGAGTCTGTTATTACTTTTTATTGTAAATCACGCAATGTTAAATACAGTTCTTGCCTCGGCTGGATATATCTGCTCAAACCCCTGGTGCACCTTCATTTGCCCCGCAGTGATTTGTACAACTGCTTCTATGCTATCATGAATAAATTCATTCCAAGGTAAAACTCCTTCTTTTCCATATGTACTATTTTTATTGGCATTAGAAGTATTCTCTGAAAGATGTTGGTTTTGGCTAGAGTAACACTGTTTGTAGCAATGTTGTCAGATTCTTTCATATGGCCGTAAATTTCAGTACCTGTTGGTTTGAAAAACGCAGGAGATGATTGGGTTGGTTTAAGATGCACAGAGTTAGCCTGTGACTGATCTAGACTCAGTATGCCATTTAAAGATCTGTCCGTTCATGCAATATCAAAAATATTTGTTTATCAACTGATTTACACAGGTTATGTGAAAGTGGTTTTTTGTTTCCTTTCCTAGCAGTTTTGGTATCTAAAATACTTCTATCCCTTCAGAAACAGTAATTCATAAACACTAATTAAGTCTCAAAATCTCTTTAGAAGCAGTTGGTGTTTTACCTATGTTCTATTGAGTTGGGACTGAAATTATTTTTTTAAGTTGTTAGATATCCTTAATGAAAAATACTAAATTTGAGCTTTTCATGCTGTTATGTAGGTGCTGTGACTAAAATAAGTTTTTATGTATGTTGGAGCACCATGACACTTCAGTAAGGCTGGATAGTCTGTAATTAAAGATCTTAGTCTGCCTGGAGAGGAGATTCCAGCCTGGCTGATGGATGTTTGCCCAAAATATGAAAAGTGCATGTTTGCTGTAGTGGCAGGAAGCATTTATCAGTTCTGTCATTTGACTCAGCTCGTGTCCCTTTCTGCTCTGAAACACTCTTGGGCTCTGTGAGCTGTTTGGAGACAGTGTCGTTATGGTCACATAACTCATGTGCTTTCAGCTGTAGAAGGCTTGCAGAGTATTTGAGCTTCTCTGTAGGAATATTGGTGGTGTTTCAATGTTTCCTTTTATTTTCTCTTCAGTGAGAGAATGAAAGACATAGAAAGGCAATTTGTAGTAGATCGGCAAATCTCTGCCCCATTGGTACCGTGCTTGCCTTGTTTTGAGATTTAAATCTGTTTTAAATACTTTTGTATTATATAATCTGTCAAGTAGTAACAGTATTTCATTCTTTCTGCTTCCTTGTTAATTTAGTGGGGGTTTCAGTGTTTGTAGGTTTTTTGTTGGTTCGATTTGGTTGGTTGGTTTTTTGACTCTTGAGGCAAGTTGACTTTGTGATCAGTCCCTGTGAATTAAAAGAGCAATGTATAGGAAGTTACATAATCACAGATAGTAAAGAATTGCTACTGTAAGTCTGAAAACTGCAATATTACAGGGGAGTTTATTATTTTCATTGCTACTTTTTAGGGATTGTTTTATGAAGGGAAGACCCTTTCATCTGTTTAGACTGTTGCTTCAGTACCATGAGCCTGAACTCTGCTCTTTTCTTGATACCAAGAAGATGACTCCAGATTCATATGCACTCAACTGGGTAATAAAGCGAAAGTAGGGAAACATAATGAAAAATAAATTTCTGTTAAAATTTAAATACATGTTGCCAGTTTATGGAAGAGTGGTACAAGTGATTCAAACTGCATATATTAAAATAAATTGCATGTTTTTATATAACGTGGGCTTTTTGTCTTTAGTTGTTTAACATGAGGTATGAGGTCTTGTTAATGTCACATTTTTATTGTACTGGCTGAGTACTTTTTGAGCCACTGATGTTAGGAACTTCTTGGAGTAAGGAAGAATGAGAGCAGCTGACTCAAAAAGCAAGAAGCCTGGATGTTAGTTTTGATTGTGGCAGCTGTATGTTGTAGATGTGGATAAACATCAGTCTAACAGGTCTTCTAAAGCTGAAGTATGAATTGTTTTTAAAACCTTCCTGCTGAGACATAGATGTATGTCTTATAGAATTAGGCTCATATATTTTACAACTTTTAAAGTGTTAGTCATTTCCTCTTCAAAACTGCCTCAAATTGTGGATAATTACAAAGATGCTTACTTCAATCATTTTTTATAAAGTTTGTGTAGCAGGACTACAACAAATTTTTTGTTTCAATGCTACTTAGTATATGCAATACAAAATCATGATACTGGGCTTGCACAGGCGAAGTCTGTAATTTAATAAAGAAGGCTTTGACCCATGCACTCTTCTAGGTTCTTCTTTCATACTCATTGGCTATGTAAAATTTTTTTCAACTTTGTGTATTTTCAGTTAAAGAAGACTGAAATGAATTATTAAACTGTGAGATGTGTATTTGGGGTTTTTTTTAAGGCTGCTGCCAATTTTAGTATAAAAATGTGTCTAGGAAAAATTTTCATATTCTCAAAATCTGCCTTTTGCCAGTCTTATGAGCCTTCAAAAGAGAAATCGGGTCTTTTTTTTGCCACTCAATTTCCATTTTTTAATAGAATTTTTCCACGTAAATACAAAGTTCTTCGAAGTTGTTTATTAGAATTTTGGAACCTACTTAGAAAAAGAATCTTCTCTCTGGAAGGTGGTAAGTAAGCTGGTGTAGCTGCCAGTCCTCAATGCCATGCTTCCTCGTGTACAATTTTAGGAAAAAATCTTAAGGTTCATTTTATATAATGAGATTACAGTAAAATTCCCTGTTTCATCTGTGAAAAAACTCAGTCTATATAGGTCTATCACTAATACATAGAAATAGATAAGCAACATACAGAGACCTGCCACTGACATCTTGTTCTTGGACGTTTTGTTTTCCATTGCATTTGAGTCAGAATTGAATAGATCTTTTTATCTTTTGCTATAAAACTATACTAGGAAGTGTTGAAGTATTCCATGATAGTGTTTAAAAACAGATATCAAGCTTTTTAAAGCTGTAGCTGTGTGCATCAGCAAGTTCAGTAAGACCCCAGTGAGGTCAGGTGAGATGCATTTGAGTTAGGTGTGATTGTAAATGTTATCTGGCATGTATGGAAAGAAGTTCCTACCTTTTATCTGCTTTGAACTTTCCGTATCAGAGAGGATGTAGTTTCAAGTGGGAACATGGGAACAGGTAAAGAGTTTCTTCAATGGTAATGAAAATTTTCTGATGCTCGCAAATGTTTAATTACTCAGTCATAAAGCATCATAATATAATGCTAAGTAAGTGATGTTGTCAAACTAATGTGCAACCATGTTCAATTAGCCCAATTCTACTGTGGAAAATAAAAATAATTATGTTTTCAGGATCCTTTCAAAGCCCTAATTGCTATGCTATTTGAGTAAATATATTCTCTTACGATTGTCTTGTTGGTATAATTGGTATTTAGCAGTGGCTGTGAGCTAAACAGTATTCCAGCTTGATTGTGTTATCTGTGGTTGAATTTGCAAGGCTGGCAGTGTACAGCCAACTTTGCCTTCACAATAGGCATATTTATTCACAGATAATCTGTAGTATTGTGCACTGTTTCCATAAAAATTGGTGTAGAGGTTAGAACCCTCCTTCAATACATTGGGCAGATGTAGGTTTTTTCATAATTTTGTTGGGCTTATTTTCTTTTAGATATCTTGTATCTCTGTTAAAAATGTATTCCCGATAAGATTGTTCCTGGTAATTCCTTTTTCTCACATTATTTTCCAAATTTTTAGCTTGGAAGCCTCTTCTCATACTACTGTTCAGCTGAAGTCACTCAGGCAATATGGGATGGATATCTACAACAAGCAGATCCATTCTTTATTTATTTCTTAATGTTGATCATCCTTGTCAATGCAAAGTAAGTGTATAGTTAATTCTTTGAGACATTCTTTGCTGACACTGTTTTAATCCAGGTTTGTTTCATTTTGGTTTTACTGACTTAATCTATGCCTGTGACTTTACTGTTTTCAGAGACGTTATCTTAGCACAAGAATCAGATAAAGAAGAAATGATAAGTAAGTACTTCTCTTAACATAGCTGCTAGTGAAATATTTACTATATACTGTAATCCCCATTTATTACTAATTTTATTGCTAAAGAGCTAGAGTGTTTATTTCCATGTGATTTTTCTCATTAATGAATCTCTTCACCCACTAATCCTTTTCTTACTGTTCTTTTGCTGCCCTGTCCTTGACCATCTTTGCTTAATCTTTTTAGTACTCCCACACCTAGTTTTATACTTCAGTTTGAAGTACTGGAAACAATCACCAGAAACTGGGCTTTCTAAGCCCAAAGCAACAGCTGTCAAATCCTTCTTTAAATCTACTGCACTTGTTGCATTTTCTGGATTGTCTTCATACGCACTTGATTTCAGCCTCATTCATTGTTTTTATAGATATTGCATTAAATTTCAGTGGAAAATTTAAATAACTCTTGCCTTTGTATTTTTTTTACATACATAATACAATATAATTAATAATCTCTAGTAGCTCAAAATGAGAGTGCTTAGAATTTTGTGTCTTTGCCATATACTGCAGAACTACACCCTTGTGTTATCCTGAACGTAGAACAGTGCCACTGATTAAGTACTCATTTTAAAGGATTCTTGTGGTCAGAGCTCTTTATAAAAAGTAGCTGACTTAGAATTAGAACTGAAAGCTAAAACTATACAGAAGTAAGAATATAGTAAAAAATAATTTGCGTAGAAGGTTCGAACTTCTAGGAAAAAGCGTAAGTTTTCTATGGATAAGGAGTATTTCCTGTATCTTCTCTTTTCATCTGGAGAGTGGATCAATATTTGTGTTTAATCAATACACTAGGTTGTTATGCCTTATTAAAAATAAGTTCTTTTATGATTTGAAAAGATCTTGGTTGCTTGATTTCTGTGTCTGAAATAGTATTGCATTTATGTTGTTTGTCTGTCTCAGAATTCTTAGAAACGTCACCAGCCAATCTCGATTTAGAGGATATAGAAGATCTCTTCTCTTTGGCACAATATTACTGTAGCAAAACTCCAGCTTCTTTCAGGAAGGTAATAACAGTAATTTTGAGATTCTTTTCTTTTTGGTGAGTGTTTATGCTCCTGCTGACAGTAACTGAATATTTCATTGTGAAATTCTTTTTTTAAACAGTTTTTTCACGTTGTTACTCTGGTGGTATTTACTAGGATCTTTGAAAGATAAGGTTGAGTGAAACATGTTAGAGAGAAGCTTCCCTGCAATATTCTCACTTCATGACTGATAACCTCATTTTCCAAATGAGGTTCTTGTAAGAACTGATGAAGCTAAACTTCATATTGACACAATTGCATTGTAGTACACTGCACAGCAGTGCTAGCTGTATTTGCAATAACAATGAGGAAAAAGTCACTTACTATAGATAAATCTATTATCACCTGCACTGTTTTCGCAGCTCTTCCTTACTCATGATATCTGACTTAGTGAATGAAATAAAGGTATTTGCTAGCCATTGCCCTCAGCTTATATGTACTTTCTCTGATGTGTGGACAGGTATGGGAGGTTTTTTGTGGGGAAGAAACAAAACAAACAACTAAAAACCACATAGCAGAGGCACTGCACCATATTGGCATGGTGAAAGTGGTGAACAAGCATGTTTATAACGGAAGTGCAGACCTTGCCATGATTTTCAGACAGAATTTCAGTTGATCAGAAGTTTCATTACTATGTGGACAGGATACACATGTATGGAACTTAATATTTGTGACTTAGTAGATATAGTTTAATTTTAAACTTTTACACATAAAGACAATGGCTTCAGTTAATCTTTTTTTTCCTTGCCTTATTAGGACAACCACAGTCTTTTTGGCAGCAGCTTGCTGGGCCTCAAAGATGATGACACAGACTTGAGCCAGGCTCTCTGTCTAGCAGTTTCTGTGTCCGAGATTCTGCAAGCAAATCAGCAGCAAGGAGTCAGTATACTGAATTAACCTTCCCCCCCCCAGTTTTATAGAAAAGGAAAAGAATCAATCACTAACCGTTAGTTTTAAATGCTAGCAGCACAAATGAGTATTTGCTATTTCAGGAAAAATATTTTTGTCTTGAAGTTTTCTCCCTTGTAAATGATCTGCTGTTTCCAATGCACTTGTGCTGTAGCAAGGAGCATAGGGGAGCTTAACACATCTGATTTGAATTTGAAGAGTGTGAGCTTAAAGTAATATCTCACTAATTTGAATTCCTTTCCAAATGTAGCTACTGTAGAGGAAAATTTAAAACTCACTACTCAGTACCTTTGAGAAGAACACTGTTATGGAATATCTGTCTTTTGTCAATGGAAGATTTAAACGAAAAAAAGAAAATTGATTAAACCTATTTCAGTAGAATTTAATTGCAGAGATAAATGCAGGCACTTCACTAGAAAGATTTAAGACCAATATATGGATCTAATGTAGTTAGATTACAGTGTTTCTTATTGACTACTGACTTCTTGTAGCAGTTTCCAGGACTCAGTTTGGCATGCATAGTTTGGGTTTTTTCTTTGTCCAAATAAAGTTAAGCATCTGTTTATATCCTGTCCAAGCTGGTGGGATATAAAGCTATCCTTATGTGCTGTGCTGATTAGTAGTGGACTCTTGGATTGTCTCATACCCACAATGTTTCCTCTCAGTAGAAATTATATCATTGCACTTGGACAATCCTTTCCCATGCACCAGGTGATGTGTTAATGGAAAGCTGATACTTGAGTACCACTGGTGATCTGGTAACTGTAGACAAAGTTCAGATTAGTCAAATAAAGTAAGATTTTTTTAATAGCTCTTAACCCCTTTGAGCAGTTCCTGTAGTATCAGAATTAGTATTAGAGTGTAATTGAATTCTGTCAATAATTACACAATTTTAAAACCTAAAAATTTTTTTTTCAGGAAGGAGTGAGATTCTTTGTAGTGGATTGTCGTCCTGCAGAGCAATACAATGCTGGGCACTTATCAACAGCATTTCATTTAGACTCAGATTTGGTTTGTATGCTTTTTGTTTCTTTACTGGTATTTGAATCCTAAGCGAGATAGAAGGGCAGAGAAAGGTCTGCCTTGAAAAATAAAGTATCCTTAATTTAGGCTCTAGTCTGTGGACTGCAGTGTCTAGCTATGTGATGATAAAGTTTCAAAAAATAGCTTCTCTAAAGGAGATGGTAGAACCACATTTTACCGAGAAGTTTAGTCCTTAATGACATTAGAATTTGGGATTCCAGACTTCCTGTTCTTTGGTTAGGAATGGAAACCCACACAGACTAAAGACTATACATTGTTTGGAGGAGAAATCTTTTTTTAGCGTCCTAATTTCCAGTGAAAGGTGTAATTAATTTTAAAAAAGAGCACTTTTTTTTCTTTGTCTCTTTTTTTCCCTTGGCCAGTCTTATTACAGTCTGCTTTTACAGGGCATATATCTTGAAAAGGATTTCCTTGCTTCTTTAAAATTTTTGCAGTACAAAATGAGAGAGTGCATTAATTTTGGCACCAAGGTGTGCTATGGATGAATAACATCAATAAAGATTTTGTACTTTCTATTTGATTATGAATTCCTAATTGAACATTTAATTGTATTTTTCTCTGTCCTTTTTTCCCCCAAAATCACTTCCATTTCAGCAGTGTATTCATCATTTCTAGATTAGCCCTCAGCTATTTTACTTTAAGCAGTCTATGGAAGCTGTATGGAATGATTTATTTGGATATACACCATAAAAGACTTTTATACCTTAGTTAAGTTCAATCCTGCATCTAATATCTTTACCTCTCTAATTAAAATGATGCATTATTCAGTGTTATATGTACAAATATAATTACGTAGGAGAGAAGAGGAGGCTGAAGGGCAACCTTAGTGCTTTCTAGAACTGTCTGAAGGAGGTTGTAGCAAGACGGGTGTCAGTCTCTTCTCCCAAGTAATGAGCAGTAGGAGAAGAGGAAGTGGCTTTATGTTGCACCAGGAGAGGTTTAGGTTGGATATTAGGAAAAATTTCTTCCCCGAGAGAGTTGTCAAGCATTGGAACAGGCTGCCCAGGGAAGGGGTTGAGTCACCGTCCCTGGAGGTATTTATTACTTGTAGATGTGACGCTTGGGGATGTGGCTTAGTAGTGGAGAGGTTCAGTGTGAGGTTCATGGTTGGACATGATGATAAGGGTGCTTTCCAACCTAAATGATTCTTTTGTATAGTGTGGATTTTAACCTAGATCGAAAATCATTTAGGAAAAGCTATCCCTGTCCTATGTGGGTGTTCTGCTAGCCTTAATTGAATATCATATTCAATGAAGTAGAAATAAGCATTTTAAATTATTAAGTAGTACAAAAAGCTGATCGTATATGAAAAAGGAGTCCATGAAAACAAGTCTTAAATTAGATGGGATCAGTTCATATGTATTTAAATTGTATATTGAAATTAACTTTTGCAGCCTGTGTCAGTTGGTATGATTAGGATCCTTCATGAACCATAGTGGATGAATGTCACCAGGTTCATCATTGTTTTTAAAAGTTCAATGCTAGGAAAATATTATAGGGAAAAATCTGTGTGATGAAAAGTCATTAATGGAATTTCAGTGCATTTTATATTCCTGTATGTGCAAAGTACACAAAAATTATTGTAAGGGGAGACAATGGGGAAAGAAAGCACTTTGGAATCCATCTCATTTATCGATAGAGGAAGTAGTGAGATTTTGGACCTGTGTAATAAAGCAGCAGTCTTTATCTCTAGGAAAACCCCAGTTAAAATTCAGCCTTACTTACCGATGGCTAGGTTGTGTACTTGTGACTTTGTCCTTCATCGTTTAATCCACTGTAAGGGCTAGATAATGAGAACCTCTTCTGCCCCCTCCTCCACTCCCCCAATCCAGTTACAGGTCAAAATTTCCTTATGAGTTTCAAGAAGTACCTTCCCCACTAACACAGGTTAAAATTTTAGCTGTATTGAGAAAGTCCTTTCTCCATCTCTTTCATATAGATCTCGTGTTTTTGCACGCATAGTAGGCCTTCAAGAGATCACAGCCTTCTTGAGAGTACGAAGAATCACAGATACCACCTTGTACTCTCAATTGTAATTACTTTTCCCAAATCTTGATAAGTAAATATGAAAAAGCTTAGTGGGGAGACAACAAGAGACTTTACTGGCACCTAGAAATCCTAGGTAATTTAAAGGGTTTCAGATCTCCAAAGTTTGAATGTGTTGTGCCCAAGCAAGTGTAAATATGGAAACCAGTCCCACTGCTGTATTACCAAATTAATGCAGCATAAAGGTTGCAGAGACTTGTTCCACTATTATTTGATACCTTCAAAAATAAACTGACAAAGGCTGGGTGTATTTCTTTCCTGGAGAGAGCAAGTGGGATGAGGAAGTAAAGGACCATTCACGGTGTTCTTTATGTAACGTGAGGTCTCGGTCAGGTTCTGTCTGTATGTGTGTGACTTGTACAGTGCTGATGTTGCCTTGTTCATGCTCAACAAATTGTAACCATCCTCAAAGTTTGTCTCCTTTCATGACTTGTGTTACAGTATCTTGGTGTCAGACAGCATTTTTTGTTTGTTCATTCCACAGATGCTTCAAAACCCATCAGAATTTGCACAGTCTGTAAAATCCCTGTTAGAAGCACAAAAACAATCTATTGAGTCTGGCTCCATAGCTGGTGGGGAACATCTCTGCTTCATGGGAAGTGGCAGGGAAGAAGAAGATATGTATATGAACATGGTGTTAGCACATTTCTTACAGGTACAATTAAATTGCCATTGATTTGGCACTTTGGCACTTCATTGATGAAACGTGTCTGCATGTGTCACTGATGGTAAATGGTAAAACATTTCCCCTTAAAATCTTAACTGTTTTTTACATTACTTGAGTTTACAGTTTTTAGTAAACAAACTAATTCCTGTTTCATTACCTTACTTGCCAAACTTATTCCACAGGTTTTTGCTCTGATCAGAATTATCTTTTCTGTTGCAGAAAAATAAGGAGTACGTAAGCATTGCCAAAGGAGGCTTTATGGGTAAGCTTATTAACAATGAACTTTGGCTTGAAAAATCTTGGTATCTTAACACTGTTGGTATTTTTATGAGGCTTTTGCTGAAAGCCATCTAAATGAGTAGCAACTGGGTCTCGTTTTTCAGTTTTTTGTTTTGTGTAAGTAAACACTGTGCACTTGTACATTTGTGGTTGACTCTTAGGGCTTACCCAGATTTCTGAGTGATGAAAAATTGATGCAGGAATTGGGGAAATTCCCTCTTTCTTCCAACTTACCGTTCTTGATGTGTTAGCCCCTGTGGATTGCCAATTCGTATGAAGATGCAACTTCATAATTGCTATTAATTACTGTTACGATTTCTTAAATCAGCAGTTCATAATTCTGTAGTTGATGTTGCTGGAAATAATCAGGCTCTACAACAGTGGAGAGATCTGTGCTACAATATGAGAATAGAGGCACTGTTAATCAATATGTGTGGTGTTGTAAGAGCTGTCTTCAAGACCAAAGCACTGATTTATTTTTAATTGCTGCTGTATTCTAACTGTTTACTAAAATAATTAGTATGTTAGGTAGATAAGTAGGCATTAGATAATTAGATTATCTTAATGCCTTTATACTACTGAAAGAAAAGACAGATTATTATAGTAATATCTGAATTTATCTGTTTTATTAAATTGTGGGGAAAAAATTGTTACGGATTAGTCTTGAGTGTATACAATATTTTCATCAACAGACTAAGTCCAGTGTAATTCTGAATGTTTTTTAATGGCCTTTTAACAGCCCTCCAGCAGCACTTAGCAGATATCAATGTGGAAGGACCAGAAAATGGATATGGCCACTGGATTGCTAGTACTTCAGGCTCAAGAAATAGCATAAACTCTGTTGATGTAAGTGAATTTTTAGCATAAGTGTTACAGTGGGATGGGAGCCCTAGGTGTACTGAATATTTTCTTCACATTCCTCATTCTATTCTGTAAAATGCATTATTGCACGTCATGACTGTTTTCACTTGTGTGTTTAATTTCAAACTATGATCACTGTCTAGTCAGAGGCAAACTAAGCATTTTTATCCTCTTGAGGGGAAGATCTTATAGGTAAGAACTTACTGTAGTCATTCTCCAGCAGAATACGTGTAATAAACAACTCTCTTCCTGGCTCTTACTCACTCTGGGAATAAGTTACTATAAAGTGGCATACAAATTCGTGGCAAAGGTCAAAACTGTATCTTTCCTACAGCTGGTATGTTGTGTGTAGAATCTAGCTTTTAATTTGGATGCAATCTATCAATAGGATTCCTTTTTCTAGATGTTCATAGCAGAGTGCTCAGTAATATGGTTTGTCAAGCTTGCCTTGTGGGATCATATTTTCCTCAGTCATGTATCATTGCTATTATTTGATAAAACTCTAAAGAAATACTCAATTCTGTAATTAATGTTCTACTGAGTACCAAAAAGTAAATTACTATTTTGTAGTCTGTTTCCTTTCTTAATGGATTCATTGGGATGAAATAACATTTTTTGTATGATTAATCCTGAGAGGAGTTATTTTTACAGGGTGATTCTCCTAATGGCTCAGGTGATGGAAAAGGAGTGAAGTCCCTAGTGAATAAAATGACGGTTGCTTTGAAGACTAAATCTGTGAATGTGAAAGAGAAAGTTATCAGTTTTATTGAAAATACATCTACTCCAGTGGACAGGTGCGTCATTTATATCTCACTGTACATTAGCTGGGAGCAGTGACTTCCTGTTTCATGTGGCTGTTTTGTAAGTGTGAAAACTGGGCTAATTAGGAAAAAGTTGTCTTCCGTATTCAGTTTTTAAATTTTCTACCCCTACCCTCCTCACAATTTTGTCATGACCCAGGGAGCCTACTATGCTGCCTTAGTACTGCGAGGCCAGTGTGGGTCCCTGTTGCCTTGAATGTTTATCTAGAATTTGTCACTTAATTTCACTTCTTATAACGTGTCAATTTTGTGTTCAGTCTAAAAGTGAACAATGATTTCACTCTTATTTCAGTTCCTCCCCATCCTGACTCTAATGAGATGGATTAATGACAGCAGGATTCTGGATAGGTTTTTTTGGTTGGTTTGTTTTGTTCTGTTTTGGTTTTTTTTACTGCTGTATCTTGTCAAATTGAGTTTAACTCTTTTAAAGATCTTGATTTTTTTCAAGTCCTTACGTAAAGCTGCTTTTCAAACCCAGAATCCACCCTTGTTTGGTTTTTGTGTCTTCAAGTATAGCTAGGAATGAGAACGTGCAAGTAGGTTGAAGAACACTCAAATTTGGATGTCATCATTCCAAATACTTATCTTAACTAAATACAAGAATAACAGCTTTTGTCTGTGTGTGTGTCATGGCCACCCCAACAGCGACAAGCTTTCATCTCTCAGAGCTTTAAATGAAACACCTGTTGTAGTTCTATAAATTCCAGCCTTTGAAGTTGTATGTTGAATACCAAGACACTGCTATTCAAGAATCTCAGAGACCTAGCATTTGTTTGATAGTAGGAATTAAAATACATGCCAAATGAAGAGTAGTTTTTAATACTCTTGTACCTCAGATCATTCCTTCTTCTTGTGTTGGAAAATGTTTTTTTAAATTAATATTATTTTATTTCACAATTAGAGGCAAAAAATTCTTAAATAGCATTTGGTAGTAACTTTTGCTGTGTGAAGAATTAAACTGAATGAATGTGAAGATTTAAACTGAAAGAGGGTAGATTTAGATTAGATATTAAGAAGAAATTCTTTACAGTAAGGGTGGTAAGGTGCTGGCACAGGTTGCCCAGGGAGGCTGTGGTGCCCCATCCCTGGCAATGCTCGGGGCTGGGCTGGATCTTTAAGCAATGTGTTCTGGTGTGAGGTGTCCCTGTGCGTGGCAGGGGGTGGAACAAGAGGTCTTTAGGGTCCCTTCCAACCCAAGCCATTCTGTGAAATCGAGTAATGCTTACACGTAAGCCGTAGGTAGCATGGGAAATGCATCTTTTAGAAGATTTTTTTGCAAATATTTCTTTACCTTGTGTCCAGCTTTCATGAAGCATTGTTTTTATTTACAAGCATCCTCCTTGAAGAAGATACATTGCCAATATAGAGGATTTCAGCTATTTATCTAGGTTTTTCCTTTACATTTTTTTTAATTCTTTTGTTCTGTCCTCTGCCCCAATGTACTGTAGAATACCTTTCAATATTTCCTGGCCAGACAGAGCAAGCCTGGAGCGGTAAGCTTGATAATTAAGCAGTCTGACTAAAACCACCTTTCTTGTATTTAGCATGGCATCACAATGTTTGTAAGCATTGGTTACACTGACAAGATTGCTTGCATATTTTGATTTAATTTAATTTTTTGGAATATATTAAAGCTATTGCTTTTTACAAGCGCTGGTCAAGAGACTAAAGGAAGAAAAAAGAATGTATTGGCAGTGCTTTCTTCTCTTAGTTTCTGCTTTGTTATTTCTGTTCTCTTCCTTACTATTGCTTTTTATGGAATTTTTTTTACCTGTCATTTCCTATATACATTTTATTAGTAATCTGTACGAGTCGAAGACTCCAGGAGCAATTACTGAACAAATTATGGCTTAAGGTTTTAACAAGAGAGCCTATAAGTATGAAAAGTAAACTGTTCATAAAATATCATCAGAACTTAGATATGACAGGGCACCCATATGGAAGTTCTGTCTGGAAGTCTTAAGTCTTTATTCTTCTTATCACATGGTGATAGAACATGCTGATAGAAACAGACATGCTCATTACTGGGAAAAGAAAAATGATAGTAAGTAAATATGCTTTGCAATTCTACCTCCTCTTGTTCACATAACTGCTGCATTTCATGCAAATGTGGAGGCCCTTCACATTTGCCTCACATACATGGTCTTATAATTATTTGAGAAATAAAAATTGTGGATTGAGTTTATATAAAATTACTTGTGGTAATTAAAGAGCAGCTCATGCATAATCACCTTGGAACTTTGGTTATACTTCACGGCTTCTGTAGCTTTAGACCTTACACTGAAATGCATAAAGATTAATGCTGGATGAATTATTGAAAATTTTCAAGGTGGGTTTTCAAGGATTTTTGACTAATTTTTCTTTCAAGTAGGTTGCACATAGTTTGAGCTGGGATTCACCCAAAAGCATCACAGAAAGGTGTTGTTCGTGTGAGCAAAATCAGTAGTAATGTTAAGCTGTATTCTGTAAAAGAAGAACAATAGGAATGGCCCAATAGCACATAGTATGTTTTGTTAATTTAGAAATACTAAAGATCATGGGGATTGTACCCCACATTTTGTTGATCTGTTTCTAGAATATGGTAAGAAAGTATTAAGATACCAAAATAAATATATGGTGACTCTTTGATAACTCAGAGATGCATGAATCTGTATTTGTAACCAAGAAGTTTTGATAAATTGAGATTTTACTTTGGTTATTTTGCTTATTCCTTTCACTCCTATTGCATATCTTCTTTCATTGGGTAGATACAATAATAAATTAGCTCCCACTACATATCCCTAGAATATTTTCTTGAAATTACAGTTCTTAAAAACCTAGAATGGCATTTTTTCTGCATCCATTCAATTAGATCTACTTTGTGTTTATCACCAGGATGTTTCATTTGGCAGGTTTGCCACCAAAGGACATTGCATTCAATTTGTAGCCATGTGATGATGGCCTTCCATGTAAACAGGTTAAAGGGAATCAATTTCTAGTTTAAGATGTTACCAGGTTTTTATAAAGTAGCTTTTTACTCTCATTTACTCTCTTGTCTTGACTAACTTTAACTGATAAACACCAGTGAGATCTGCTCATAGATCCTCTCTGTATAATTCAATTTGACATTATATAAATGTGCTGCTTCTTACCCAATTGGTTATGTATTACTAAAGCATATTTACAAAAGCCTCCGTATAGAAGCACTGCCCTCTTGAATTGTCAGTGTCATTGATGCTTATTGTCTTAAACACTAATGAGCATGTTATTGTATGTTTATTTTTGTGCCATTGTAGACCACATTTCCTTTTGTTTGGTTTTTTAACTTTTCCTTATTTTGTTTATATTACTAAGTTTTACGCATAGAAAATGTTGTTTTCTTTTCTAACTTTCAGTTCTACTTTCAGGTATCCCTAAGTAGTAGCACTAATTTACCTATTACTAAACCTGTTCCCTGTCCAGCTTGGGTCTACAGTAGCATGTAAACTGGAGTTTGTGAATGTACATAAAACAGGAACCAAGGCTTAGAGTTGGTAGGAAACATAAATGCACTGTATGGGGAAGGAGATTATTGAACTAGAGGAAAGGGACAGCCAAGTTTTTTGGTTTTGTTTAGGGTTTTGTAAAACTGCTAAGCATTGCTAGTTCTAAAGGCTAAAATCATGAACTGGGGGTTTTTTTCAGATATTGCATGTTTTGTGGCTTTCTGAACTTTCAGGTTTTTCTCATATTTTTCAGGTGTTCTCAACAGTTGAGGGCAAGTGCTTTTAATTCAGCTGTGACCATGTAATCACAGCATTCTGAGCTGGAGCTTTAAAATATCTCAGGATATGCCATCTTACTGCCACACATTAAGACTCAGTGGTGTGTGTTTGTGTCATTTGATATGATCTGTAGAAACAATTTAAAGGTGTTTTTGGACATCAGTATCACAGTGGTGCTGGGATTGTAGCAGTAGGAATTGTTTGACCAAATATTTCAAGATTTGGCTCAAGCTGGAAGTAACGAACAGGAAGTCAGGGTTTAGACTATAGTGGATGGTTTGTAATAACCCCACTGTGTAGTTCTTAAGGCATTTTGTTATCTTTTGAGGAATTAACCAGAAACATTTACTTCCAGACATGTTAGTTAATAGTCTTTGGTTTCTTCTTCATCTAAATTTGGCATCCTGGTGAAGTTGCCCTGACTGTCCAGATACCTTTTAGTTTCATGCTAGAAACTTAGCATGTTGTCAGTTTTCAGGTCTCTAATGTATGTTGCCGTTTGAGAAGGTGAGCAGAAGTTGGGGGTTTTTTTAAAACAAAGCAGCATTTCTTTTCACTTTCTTTGTTACAACAGTCAGCCTCACAAAGTAACTGAACTATGTGCTTTCACTAACCAAGTTGCTTGGTGGGTCACTCACGTCTTCCTTGCAGGCAGCTTCATGAAATTCTCTTGTCCTTCTCTGTTGCGCACGTGTGTTTACATTTCGCTAATACGTTACTGTAGAACTCAGACCGTCAGTTTGAAAGTTACATTTCTTCTCCCGTCCCACACCCTCTCCTGCCCTTTTCATTGCCAACAGACATGTCAGCAGCAGTGACAGAGTGGGAAAACCCTACCGTGGTGTGAAGCCAGTCTTCAGCATCGGAGATGAAGAAGAATACGATACTGGTACAGTGGAAGATTTTTCTCTTACCTCGATTAGCTTATTTAGACAAAATTATTAAGTTGAATATTAGAAGTTTTGTTATGTGAAAGAGGTATTTTAAGGGAGGAAAAGTGATCCACAAAAATAATGCCTGGCCTTGAAAGGGATCAACAGGTGTTCATTTCTTCTAGTAAAAGAAACTAGAAGCCACAAGAAGACACTCTCCTGAACTGTAGTTGGCTTGGTTTTGGTACTCCTTGACAAAAGATATTGGTGGTTTAAATGCAAAGGGTTGATATGGCTTCAAGAAGAGTCTGGACAAGTCCATGTGAAAGAAATCCATGAAACTTTACTGAATGGACAAATTGGAGCAGCCTAAATTATCCCCTGAGCTAAAAATACTTGTTTGCTGAGAGAAAATTGAGAGAAACATCAGATAAACCTGCCTTTTTCTTTCTTCCCTCTCAGTAATTCTGTATGGTTAGGTAGACCTTGCTTTGAACCAGTGTAGCTAGAGTGGGTTTAAGCAAATTGAGATGCTGGCTGATGGTGTGTGAAGATACTTCCTCTTTTTTTTTTTTTTTTTTTTTTTTTTAACTTTTTTACCCCTTCCCTTCAAAACAGATGAAATTGATAGCTCCTCAATGTCGGACGATGATCGAAAAGAGGTCGTCAACATCCAAACATGGATAAATAAACCTGATGTGAAGTATAACTTCCCATGTAATGAAGTAAAAGAAAATGGACATATGTTTCCCAGGTACTGACATTAATCCTAAATTTAATGAAAATGTCCACTGTGATACACATTTTTTAAAAAAATGTTGGTCACTTAAGTTATCCTTTATATTAAACGAGGCAGTGAAAGTGCGAAACAATCTAGAACAAAAGGTTACTGTGTTTGCATTCTTGTATTTGCAGTGTTATAGAATGGTAGTTATGTATAAAACCCGGTGTGAAGTTTTGCTTTGAAGAACAAGATAGTAAGAAAAATACTTTCACTATGCATAGGCTTATTTGCAAGACCAGGTAGACCCAAGTATCCGTGGCTCCGTTTTTTCTTAGTTACCTGTCTCTGTGTCTTGTACTTCACACCCGTCTTGCCCCTAAGATTCAGTGGCCTGGCTAATCCTGCAAGAGCAGAACATGATGCTTGCTGTATTTTCACTTCCCCAAAGAGTGCACAACCTGTTGAATCTGGGCAGCAGAAACCTATGATGGGATTTCTCTTGCATCATGGTCTGTTCTTGCCTTTTATTATTATTTTCCCGTTAGATCTATCATTTATGGTGTATGATGGTATGTAATCAGTCATAATATGAGTTCTTAAACTGAATTGAAACTCAGCCAGTGTGTTCCCACTGCTAGCTGAACGTGCATTCCTTCCATGAAGAAGGCGAAAGTTGGTCCTGCACTGAGAGGGCAGATCAGCGGGTCAGTGTTAGTGCTGGCACAGGGACTGGCAGTCATGGAGTGCCCAGCACATCTTTCTGACTTAGTTTGATGCTCCATGTGTAGAGCTGCCCCTCTGTAGGTGGAGTGATGGGGTTGGGGTGTGATTGAAGGGGGAGAGAGGGGCTGGAAGCACTTGCCATGCTCTGTGCGTGGCCTGACACGTTACTGTTTGCTGTGATCCGTGCTGAGAGAACAAAGGCTGTTGTGTTGGGGTGACCATGTGAACTGCCCACTCTGGCTTTGTGTGCTGGGGGTGATGCTATGCTTGTTCTCAGAAATGTCTGTGCTACAGCACTCAAGGGAAATCTGAAGTATTTTGTAGAGCTTTCTTAATTCGATATTATGAAAGTATTAAAACTTTCTTAGATTTGGTAACTGTATTATCTGGCTCTCTCAGTGTAGTTTATTAATAGAATTTAGTTTATTCATAGAATTTAACTTTCTAAAGAGCTGATAGTTAGTTCATTAACAAAACTAATTTGTATTTTTCTTTTCCTTCAAGTCATCTCCTAGTAACAGCAACTCATATGTACTGTTTGAGGGAGATTCCATCACGAAAGGGACTGGCTTACATACAGTCTCGACAGGCACTCAACTCTGTAGTCAAAATCACATCCAAGAAGAAACACCCAGAACTGATCACCTTTAAATATGGAAATAGCAATACTTCAGGCATAGAAATTCTGGCAGTTGAAAGGTAAGCCATCTCAGTAGCAGGGGTGTGACTGGTAATGATATCCAGGATGCCGTACACTGGAAATCAGGGTATGCTGTAATTCCCAGAATTGAATTCAAAAGTAATAGTCTTTGCTTAGGAATACATAATTCAGCTGTGAACTAGAAAAAAAGATCTGCCAGCAAAGTGAGGAGCATTTACAAGACCCAGAAGAGAGGAACTGCAGCTACAGTTGTTGGGGATGGGATGTGTGCAAGTGTTTTCTTTTTGTAGTATGTCTTAAATGAAGTAGACAGCTATCTGCAGCTAAAATATGGATTTCTGAAGAGTGGTATGTAAGAGATTGGTCATTCTTGTGTGGTATCATTTTTTTTTGGACATCTGACTCTTTCTGTGTGTTGTACGAGGAGTCCAGAAGCCTAAACTCAAAACTCTTGATTCCTGGAAGTTAGCTGTTGCCATGCTCAGCATTTGCATGCTTAAGAGGGGGGAAGGGGTCATGGAGGAGTGTACTGGGCTTTTTTCCGCTGGTGTGTTTCTTGGCACTGTTTGAAGAAGGTTGCTGATACAAGCTGGATGTTTTCTCATCCTCTTCCTTGGAGAGAACTGTATATAGTGGATGCTCTGTTTTCACAAGAGAGGGGAGATGAGTTTCCTTCCTAACTGGGAATGTTGTTCTATGCCTGTTGGCTCCTTAGGTTCGTAGTAGGTCAACAAAGAGAAATTAAAATTTTGCAGAGAACTTTGCTGCTTGTTGAATTACTTCATCACCACCTTGTGGACTGGAGCAGATTGATCTAGAGCTATCTATAGGAATTAAACAAAAACATACCACAAAACAAAAACCAAGCAAGGACTGCTATGCTTCAGTCAGACAGTGCTATCTGTAGAGATCTTGAATGGCCTGACCTATCCCATTGTCAGTTTTTCTTTCCAAGATGGCCTGTGAAGTACTCCTCAACAGTTCTAAGTTCACAAACAGAAAGCGTTTCATAGTATAATCAGGAATTAAATGTTATTTTCTTAGTATTTTTTTCATTTTAATATATTCCCCTCTTCCCTTCCTCCTAGACAGAGGAAGAATCAAAAGAATTATGGAATTTATACTCAAAAATTTTATAGTGAATTAATGATGGCTTTTTCTAATTTTTTTTAAGGTATTTGATTCCAAATGCAGGTGATGCTACCAAAGCCATAAAACAACAGATCATGAAAGTATTGGATGCCTTGGAGAGTTAATAACTAAAGACTTTGTAGAGACCAGTTTATAAAGAAGAAGCAACCAAGATACTGTATGTGGACACAAGCTGACTGTTTCCCAACTGAATACTAACTTAAGAGAATTTTTCTGTTTGCTGGTGGGACTGCCTGAGTAGCAGGCTTAAGCTAGGGTAAATTATTATCCATTTCTGAACAGGATTTTTGTTGGGATTTTTTTTTTTTTAATTATAATTTTATTCTGTTTTGGAGAAGTGTTTATTATAAAGGTCAGTTTGTTTCATTTTAATGCAGCCTTAATGAGAGTGATCTGCATCTTTGCAAGAGCAGATGCAGCTGGGTTCACATTAAGTGTGTTAAAGGAATGAAGGACTGTGAGATACAGTTGAAAATACAATGGTTTTTAAATTACTGTCCCTTGCAAATAAAATGTTTCCATTGCCTACAGTCTAGAAATTTGATTTTGCCTACTGGGCAGTATCAAAAACTAATAAAAAATTCAGGTTTATGAGCAGAGCAGATACAAATCTTAAAAATACTGGTTTTGCATTAGAAAGAGTTAAGTCCAGTTTGGGCTGCAGATAAATGGAAAAAATACAAGCAATTTGTGAAATTAAGGGTTTTTTAAAGTCTTATCAGCTACTAGGCTAAATAACTGGAATTGGTGGTAAGGATTATTTTTAAATACTGAGATTAACTGTAGTTTTTACTACAGGGTTGTGATTTTTTTTAATTATGCAAAATTTTACATTTCATAGGTTGAGGCTGTTTCCCTTGTAAAGATGAGTGTGTGCATTGAAATGCTTGTTTCATGACAGAATATGATAGTTGGAAGCAAGTTGCCTTGCTCCTCAGAAACAAAATATCTAAGAAATTTAGATGTTTAAAACGATGAATGCACACAAAACCAGGGAAGAAATTCCAGTGCTGTATACCTGTGATAAATGTGTTCTTAACCGGTTGCCTTCATTGATTCAAGCATTTGTTTATATTGAGTAACGACTTCTGAATTAGTAAATATTAGATGGCAACTATATGATTGTTCATCATAAGCTTTCCATTTGTTCAAGAATGGTTCTCTTGTTCGGAGCTCAGTACAGGAATGTTCTTATGGACAAGGCAGAGAGCATCTTTGTAGACTGAAGGGAAATCATCAAAAACTGAAATAAAGATAATGGTGATTAGCCTTGCTGCATAAAATCTTCTGAGTATTTGTATCAAAGCCTATGATTTGGTACTTCATCCAAAGGTAAAAGAAGTTAAACTGACCTTTATAAAAAACATTTATTCTAAAGTTATTTTACTAGGAATAAAGCTAGGGCACCTTAATTCTGGAACTAATTACTTTCTTTTTTTCTTCTTAGTATCTGAGTAAACACCAATAGAACTTGAACTGTTGAAGATATTTGCATGAAATTGCACCTGGGCCAGTGCTCATGTATTTATAGTTTTGCCCAGCAGCTGTTGTATTACATTTTCCTCTTCCTAATCCCTTCTGAAAATATCCTCAAGAGTCTCTGACTCTGTGCCTACTTCAGCAACGAGATTTTTTCATGTAAAGATGTTTGTGCTACTGTTTATAAACTACAGTTGTAAATAAACCAGTACAATTTGAACATAACTTGTTCTGTCAGAAAGCATTTAGTTGGATACTGTGTAAATTCTCTGAATCAATTAAAAGTTTTTCCTAAAGGTGTTTTGTAAAAGGAAGTAAATTTGATCTTTGGAGTGGAAGAAGCTGATTATGGATCATAGGCAGCTACTGCCAGTGACTTCTTAATGTAAGTATTTCAGAATTTAAGTTAATTTCATTAAGGACTTTTGGGTGAGCCATAGTAAGCATTCACAGAAAGGTCAAAATGAATTAACAGATAATCAAGTTATAGAACAGGTTTCTGCATAAATTCCAGACTTCTCAGCATCATATTTTTATTATGAAAATGTTGACAGAATGATACAACACGTTTCTCCTAGTCAGGAGGGGAAAAAGTGAAAATGACACTCAGTTGTTACACAGGTGTATTTGAGTGTTAAATATGGAACGTGGCTAATGTGTATGCTTCACTGTGAGGACAGCAAATACAGCAGACCTTTGAGATCTACAGCAAGTAAAGCGACAGGCAGGCAGTTGTTAAATCTCTTCTGTGCAGAAACATATAATCCAAGCCATTTGTAGGCTAATTATTTGCAAATTTTAAGGCAATGTACAAGTTACCAACAGACCTCTTATCTTACAAAGCTCAGCTCAAACTATGAATGATTTCAATGGTGCTGGTGCATCTCTACCCACAGTTTAAGGGCTACTGTTGCCTTAGAGTGTACATACCTGTAGTTAGTATTTTTGTTACAAAACTTGTATTACTAAGCAGAAATTCCAGTTATAGTACTGGAGTGACATTTTTTGAAAAGAAAAATCAAAATATTTGGTGTGCTACTTCCTGTCCCTTTCAGCTTCGAGGATTTTTTTTTTTATTTGCTAGAGATGTGTAGGCTCTTGTTTTATTCTGCATGCACCACTGTCTATATTGTTGAATATAAGGTGGCAGTTGTTATGATGCAGGAGTGATAGAAATGAGGTGTGGAGTAGGAAAAGAAGTCTTGCAGTAAACTTCCCTGCCGAATGAAAGCTCTTACCTTTGTTTCATAGCGAGAGTTGGTGCTTCTGTGCTCACTGATGGCTCTTCACTTGCGTCAAATTCTTTTAGATTCTGAGTTGTATGAGAATTTGTAAAGAACTTTACATGTATTACCCACCAAAAATACTGTTGACTGCAGAGTTGCAATTTTTTTAATTGCCTTTGCCTATTGGCCTTTACACATCGGTCTCATCTGTGATTGTATCTTTTCCTTCCAACTACATGTCAGCTCTAGTTTCAAAACTTCGGGTACTGTCAAATAAGCTTTTTCAATATAGGCATAGTCTACTGAATGGCTGAAAAGTTTCCCTTTTGGGAAGGAAAAGGTTGGTACTATGTAACTTGTTCTACTGGGTATACTTAGCGCTTTCAGATACTTTTGTTTTGAAACTTGAAAAATACATTTTCTCTCTCTGACCCATGGGAAACTGGATTTTTTGCCTGTGCTTTGCACCTTAAAGGGAGGGATGATACTAATTCATTTTTTATTCTTTTTCTTATTTGCAAAGAAGTTGGGAGACAGCTCTTCTTTGCACCTGGAGCCCTGCAAAGTGTGATGTTTGGGGGAAAAAAGTTTTAAAAAATCATATATGCTCTTTCTACCACCATGGGCATGTATAAAAAGGAGGGAGGCCTGCCAAAGAGCTGCTGCACTGTCTGCTCTGCCATCCTTTGGCTTGGTCAGATTGGGATGAGTGGTGCCCTTTACTGCTCCAAGGGGCAGGTTGAACAGTTCTCTGGTTGAAGGAAGGTTCATAATTGCTGCATGCAGTAGTGGCCATGCATTTTACAGTGGTTATGCACTTCCCATCTTTTATGTCTCTGCATGTTTCCTGAAAGGGAAGGTGTGTAAGAGATTGATCACCCTGGGTTACCCATTTTATCTTTGCTCATTCTGCCGTCATGTGCTTTCAGCTTACAGATGTAATGTGGTGTGAGAAATATTGCTACGCAACATAAATCTACAATTCTACAAACATGCTTCTAAAAAGCCCAAGATTGGAAAATATGTACATGAGACAGCAATGTTTTGTGCTGAGTAAAGGGGAGCATTTGGTGTTTAAAGCCAAGGAAGAGCACCATGGTACCTAGTGTGTTGGTTTCACAGAATTGGCACTGTTGGACAAGACCTCTGGAGCTCATCTAGTCCAAAGCCCCTGCCAAGGCAGGGTTACCTAGAGCAGGTGACACAGGAATGTGTCCAGGTGGGTTTGGAATGTCTCCAGAAAGGGAGACTCCACAACCTCCCTGGGCAGCCTGTTCCTCCAGTGCTCTGCCACCCTCAATGTAAAGAAGTTCCTCTTCATGTTGGGGTGAAACTTCTTGTGGTTTAGTTTATGGCCATTGCTCCTTGTCCTGTCACTGGGCACCACTGAAATGAGTCTGGCACCACCCTCTTGACAAATGCCTTTGAGATGTTTATATGCACTCAGGAGATCCCTTCTCAGTCTTCTCTTCTCTGGACTAAAGAGGCCCAGTTCCCACAGTCCCTCCTCAGAAAGGAGATGCTCCAGACACCGAATCATCTTTGTAGCCTCCACTGAGCCCTCACCAGTAGCTCCTTGTCTTTCCAGTACTCAGGAGCCCAGAACTGGACACCGCTCCACATCTGGAGCACTGTGGAGATGTTTGTACCGTGGGAGATGGTGTTCTTGTAAAGAAAGACGAGGATGTCCCAGGTAGATGAGTTACCTGTAAACTGGTACAGGTCCCTTGGGATCAGCCCACAGCAGCCTTAAAGCTGCCAGGGGTTGCTGCGTAGGGCAGGGCAAAGAGGCTCTCGGCACAGCCGGAGCTTTGGGGGCTCCGCTGTTGCTGCCGGCGCCGAACGGGCCCGGGGGAGCGCTGCCCGCTCGCTGCCACCCGCGCAGGGCGGGGGGGCCCGATCCGTGCGCGGTGCCGCTCAGAACGCGGCTCCCGGCACAGGCCGGGCTGGCTAAAGGCCGTGTGAGGGTGGCTCTGAATAAACCCCGGCCCGGGGCCGGCACTGCGAGTCCCGGCAGCCCCCGCGGGCCGCGCTCGCCCGGGCGGTGCCGGGAATGCGGGCGGCCGGCGGAGCCATGGCGTGTGAGTGAGTGGGAGCCTTTCCCGTCCCTCTCCTCTCGCGATCCCGGCCCCTGCCCGGCCGGGAAAGGCTCCGTGGGGCGCTGCCCCAGTCGCCCCGCGCGTCCCCGGAGTCCCCGGCGCCGGTGTGACCGAGAAAGGCCTCGGTCCCGGGCGCTGGCAGAGCCTGTGGAGGGTGTGGAGCAGTGCAGGGAAAAGGGAGCTGCCCTGGCGCTCCGCTGGGCACAGACCGGGAGACAGGGCTCGCCCTGCAGGGGGTGAGCTCGTCAAGAAATGCGAACAAACCGGGCGTGCTTCGCTTCCGGTATTTAAAAACAAGAGAGCAAGCATGTTTTGTAATGTAGGGGTACAAATGTGAACCATTATTTTACTCCGATACGCTTTTACCTGGTTGTGGCCTACATTGCTCTAGGCTTATCCTGAGAATTGCTTTTAAAGAAGTTTTTGAGACAGCTGGTCGAGGCTGGGAGCAGAGGTCTCACTCTACAGCACTGCTGCACATTTCTCTGCATTTGTTACTTCCACATCTAAATGTTTATAAACGAAGCTGTTCTGTTGTGGCTGAGCTTAAATTTTGCACCTTAACAAACTCCAAACCTGAGGTATAGGGAAAATAAGATGAATTAACTTAATTATGTTTCCTAGTGTTTTAAACATTATGGGATTTTTTCCTAGTAGGTGGTGCGCTTTTGGTTTTTTTTCTTTTTTTTTGTTTTACGCTGAAATGTAAATCTGTAAGTGCCTGGCTTCTCTGAACTAAACTGCATTCCATAAATACTGGGAAGTTTTTGATAGATCCCTAGTATGGTCATCTCAGTGGGTCTGGAACCTATGGTTACATCTGTTCAGAATATCAGATAAGCTTTGTTTGCTCAACAGAGCCAACAGTAAAAGTCTCTCACATAAAGAGTGGCCAAGGGAGCAGTTAATAATTTGCTAAACCTCTAGAAATTAGCTGCTTAGCTACTAATGAGAATTAAGTAGGAAAAAAGATGTATTTCGACTGCTCCTGACTCAATCTGATCTTCACTTGAATCAGCTTTTTCAGTCTCGCTGACCACTGGGACTGTGTTGCTTCCAGCTTTGTCTTTTTGCTGTTGTCATCTTTGACAGTATGGTGGGGGAGTTTTCCAGGCAGGAGAGGTGCTATCAAACTGGGATACTTTTCTTTATAAAGCCGGAGAGGGTGGGTTTGTTGATTGGTTGGTTTGTTTTAAAGGAAACAGTTTTACCTGATCAGAGTGTGTTCTCCTACAACCTGGGGTACTCAGAGATTCATGGAAGCAAATCCAAGGGGTGTGCACAAAACTTGGGTACTTGGAGAGCCTGCAAATGTATATCCTGCTTAGTGCGTGTGGAAACTGTTGATAACACTTGCAACTTGGCCAGAAAGCAGATTGCTAAGAAATTATCAGGAAAGATGTTAACCTTTCTCAGGTTTTGTGGCCATTTCCCAGACTAGGTCTGAATTGAGGGATAAAAGCAAGCAATTCGTTTTTTTGGTGCTTTTGGGATTGTGCAGTCCTTTAGTGTGCTAGTGACGTTTTAGGACTTGCAGCGCCCATCAGGCAACGTGTCCAACAAAAAGATGGGCTCCCACAGTGCGCAGCAGCCTGGGAAGGAGGGGCTGGGGGGACCTGTGCTCTCCCTTTCTGTAACATGGCCCCTTCCCGGAGAACACGGGCTGGGTGTTGCTGGCAGGTGAGCTCTGTGATCTTTGCAGGGTGGTGGCCATGCATGGCTCCTGTTAGCAACCCTGGCTGCAGTGTTCTCCCTGTGTTAAGAGACTGTTTCCACAGTCAGAGATAGGCTGGCAGTATGAGTTGGTAGTGGTTTGTGTACGTGTATATTAACTCATTTGTTTTCTTCAATGCTCTTTACTGAATTCAAATTTGGAAGAGTTTGCTGGGGGAATTCTGATGAATAATTTTTTTCTTTTCTGCCATCAGCCTTCCGCCTCGCTCTTATCCAGCTTCATGTATCTGCTGTTAAATCAGATAATCTCCACCGAGCCTGTGGACTGGTGAGAGAAGCATCAGCTAAAGGAGCAAAACTTGTGGCTCTACCTGTGAGTTAAGATTGTGGTCTGCTTAGCACTTATGCTTCAAACCCTTCAAAATTTCTTTCTGGTGTTTGTAATGCATTGTATATTCCTCTTTCTCCCTGGATAGCTTACATGCTGTATGAAGCTTCAAAATAAAAATAAAAATTAAGAGATCCCAGGAGCTGTATTAGGCAGCACACTAAGAGGAGGGGAATGAAAAGGGAAACAAAAAACAGGTTGATCTTTTTTGTAGTATAAGATTCTGGTAAATTTTTTGCTGGTTTAAATCCTAGGCAATTACATCGTTGATATATTCTGAATTCAGATAAGTGACACTGTAGTTTGAATCTTTGCTGAAGAAGTGTAGAAAAAGGCAATTTTCAGCTAAAGAATGTTGACATGAAGGTGAAAGACAGGTACACAGTAACTCTTTTTGCTGTAAGCATTCCAGATACATGAGAAACAAAATAGACTGAAGACATATTTCAAGCAGGTCATTTATGGCTGAATTATGATTAAGACACATTTCTCTTGTGACTTCCATGTGTGGAAACATAAACAGCCACTTAGAATTATCAATCACTTCTGACTTGAACTTCAGCCATAATTACTTTGAATTTTCACACAATGGATGTCCTGGCAACAGGGTGGGCTTCCCAGTGCAGCTTTGAGCTTTTCTCCTCTCTTCGTGGTGGTACTTGTGTTACTTCTGTACCCTGCAGCATCTGACACAGGAGTGCAAAGTTCATCTGGGTGAACTTTGGGTCTCAGTTTTACACACAGGATGTTTTCTCTCCTGCTGTCGTGGGGGAAGCATTGAGCAACCTTCCCAGCTCCTCTGTGCTAACATGGTTCTTGTATTGCAAGTGTGACCATTCGCTGTTCTGCCCGAGCCTCCTATGTAGAGATTACCTATTATTTACTGTTTTCATCATGTTCACAAACATTGAATTTTCCAGACTTATTTAACTGAGATACTCACTTTGCCAACAATAATTTATGCTTTTAGAATACAAGTTGTCAAACATGGGCAAGGTATTTCATGGACTTTTGGGAGATATATTTTGTATTGACATTAGGGCATGGGCATGAAATATTCTCTTCTCTCTGTTTTGTTTCTTTGGGGGTTCATTGTTTGTTTTAGTAACTTTATATAAAGAAAAGTAACTCACACTGACTATATGAAGATGGAGGCAGCTGGCTTTGCTTTCACTTCTTTAAAGTTCAGCTCAGATTTGAAGAGCCTGGAAAGCTCATTTTGACAGCCTGCAGAGACTTCCCTTCCTGCTTCTTCTGTGTACAGATTGTGCTGTGGGTTAGCTGGTACCCGCTGGCCTAGGGCCTGTATATGGGAAAAAAACCCCTTCTTCTTGGGTTCAGTAGAACCTACCTCAGTTGTTAAGAAGTTTGCTTGAGCAGATAAAGCAGAAATGTTTATTATACTAGGCACAGCTTGATTTTTTTTTTTTTCCTTTTTGTTTGAGGGGGTGGAAGTGTGTTTGTCACTTCTGATGGGCAAAGGGAACAATGGAGGCAGATATCTGGGCTGGGGGTCCCTTTCTCACAGAAGAGAAGGTGCTGCCACAGTTTGATAGCCTATCTGTGGCCTCCAGCCGTACTCCTTCAGGGGACAAAAAAGTGTTGGGTGGGGTGTCTTACGTCCTCACAGAGCTGGCAAGCGTAATGCAGAGTGAAAGTTCCTCATATCTTGGGCATCTCAGATACCACTAGCCCACCTATCTTAGGCATCTAAACTACTCTGTTAATCTGACTGTGTAAAGATTACGTGCCTGGTTCTGAGGGATAGCGAATCTCTAACTAGGTAGGGCCTAAGATGGAGGACACTGTTCAGTTGTGAGGAAATAGTGTTCAAAGGATTGTTTTAGCAAAACAGTAAGTAATTCTGAGAAATGCATGCTTTTGCAAATGTCCTTCTAAAAATTAAGAAATCATGGGCTGTGGATGAGCATGAGCATTTCACAGTTTTGAGTGGATCTGTTGAGCTTGTAACTTGTCAAATGAGCTGTGTGGAACTTGGCTCCTCATTCTGATGTGAACATCCCTTGTGTTCTTATTAAGCCCAGAGCAGTGAATGTGCTAGCCTTACAGCTTGCAGGATAGGATAGTCCTCGCTCATGTTCTGTTTGGCATGCACTCCACAAACACACTTGTTGTATTTTTAATAATTGTTCAAGTCTCTCTGGCCTTCCTGACATTCTCTGATTTGCTTAAAGGTTGTTTGAGAACGTTATTAGAGAGGAGTTTGAAAACTTAGGTACATCTCATTGGAGTGGTGTTACTGAATTTTAGCTTTTTTTTTTTTCCATCTAAATCTAGGAATGCTTTAATTCTCCATATGGAACCCAATACTTCAAGGAGTATGCAGAGAAGATCCCTGGAGAATCAACACAAAAGCTGTCAGAAGTTGCAAAGGAGTGCAGCATATATCTCATTGGAGGTAGTTTACTCTTAGTGACCATCTCACTGGGGGAAAGATGGGCAATGTCTATTACTGCCATTGGATCAAAATTACATATATAATACAGTGGGGGAAATCTCTCTTCTCACCTTTACAAAGGATCCATTCCAGAAGAGGATGGTGGAAGGCTCTATAATACATGTACTGTCTTTGGGCCTGATGGTGCTCTGTTGGCAAAGCATAGGAAGGTAAGGTGGCAGAATATTGTTATGAAAAGTTTTCTCAGCAGTGTTGCACAAATGATTTCATCCATACTTAAAGGTGATATAAATTAGTAGAATCTTGCATTAATACGTTGTGTACCATCACCCATGAAATTTCACGTAACTTTCATTTGGCGCATGTAAACACCACTTCAAAAGGCGGTCATAAATTGTTCTGGATAAGGATGACAAAATACTAGAAGGTATAATTTGCTTTCCCCATGTGCTGGGAAAGCCATGATAAAGAGTAAAACCTGATCCAGCTCAGATATCTCTGTACCTTGGCCTAAGTCTAAAACACAGTGCCACTTGAGTGCGATCAGGATTTTTCCTCAGCTTCCCGATGGATTTAGTCCTTCTTTTATGATAAATACTGTTCTTTACATACTTTGTGCTATACATATGGTTAGTGCAGACATGCAGAGTCCAAGTTCCACAGTTAAGCTGTCACTGCTGTTTGTGGTAGATGTTTGCCTACTGTCATCTTCCACCTCAATGTTGCTTTGTGCCTTCTGGAAAACTGCCTCCCATTTGTAACTCAAGTCAGTTTCTGTTCATGGGACTGTGCACACAGGGATCACTCCACGTCTGAACAACAGCTTATTTCTTTCAAGGATAAGCCAAAAAGAGAATGCAGGGTTACTTGGAGCAAATGAAGTGGTGCAGAATCCCTCGGTGGTGCAGGTATTCATTTATTCTGTTAGCTGATTTTACATTAGCTTCACTTACTAGATGACCTTCTGCAGTTCCATGTTGCCTTCCACCTGTCACAGCACACCAGTCTGCAAGGCCAGGAGTTGTTCGTAGAATGAGTGCAGGCTTGTGCTAAGTGAATGAATAATAAAGTAAAACCAGCTCTGTTGTTAGGAAGCTCCAGTCAGGAACACCACCTTCCATTGCAAGGGAGGGATAAAGGCTGCTGCAAGCCCTCAGAGGCATCTGCATAGCTGAAGTCTTGGGAACTTTATGGTTCAGTAAAGGTATTTTCTTGAGAAGTCTTGCAGGAGTGGGACTCAAATGCTAGAGACAAATCATTGGGTCAAGACGTCTAGCTGTTTTGCATGTATTTGCAACTTTAGACATGTATATTTCTGTAAAGAAGATAATGCTTTGAATCGTCTTTAGGGGGATCTAACAATCTTAAGCAATGTTTACTTTGGATCCTGACAAAAGAGTAGCCTAGATAACAGTAGAAAACACAGCCTGAAGAGGCTGAAATACCAAGCAGAAAAATTGTTATTAATTGTTATTAATCATAGTATAATTGCAGGTTCATTTGTTTGACATTAATGTTCCTGGGAAGATACAGTTCAAAGAATCTGAAACACTGAGTCCAGGGAATAGTTTCTCCATGTTTGACACGCGTGAGTATAGGACAAGCTCTCTCTTTAAGGAGCTATACTACAGTAACACTGCAGTCACTCTGAAGTTCTCTTCCCCCTCCTCCTCCCCAGCAGTGGATTTTTAGACTATCAGATTGGGCATTTGATAACCATGGCAAATATAGTTTAAGTTTGCTTCGAGTGTTTAGGTCACTTCTTAAACTTTTAGAAGGGCAGCGTGGTTGCAAAAGGACAGAGGAGTAGAAAGGGTTGAAACATATGTCACCCAATTGCCTTAATTCAATAATGGTCCTATTGATTTGTTAAAGAGAAGTGACTGTATTTTTCATAGCAGTTACAGCTTGAAAATGGTTCTTGTAAAACATGGCCTAGAAAAGGAAGTATATAACAGCTACATTGCTTCAGTGGTACATTGCTTCACGTGAGGATGATATAATAATGGAGACGATTAACTAAATCAGAAATCCCATTCCAGCCTTCTTGAATCAACCACATCAGATAAAAAAGCAAAATACCTACTCCTCCCCACCCCATATTGCTCACAAACTGACACAGTGTGTTTACTGAGCTCTCCAAAGACTCTTGTCTGCCACAGTCACTTTCTCCTCCTTGCAACGTGCATGCTCTAAGAAAGTACGTGACTGTATTTTTACTCCATGAAAAGCAGAGTGCTTTCTTTTATTGAAAAGAAAATAATTGAAAAAATTGCAGCTAAATGAGAGAGGAATGTGTTACACAAAGATCTGATACAACATGATTTTGTGGAAATAGCTGTTTTTAAAGAATAGATAGACTGTGAGAAGTAGTCTTTTCTCTCATCATGAAGCGTGAATTCTCCCCTAGCAATAGCCAGTTCTTGTTGGACACACATTTATATATAGCTCCTCTTGTTGCTGTGAGCCATGTCAAATAACAGTTGGCAGGATGGCCACAGGGAGTCTTGTGATTGCTTTTGTGTACTTGTGCTAGTGATGATGACTGCTGCGTCTTGTGTTTTGAGCACAGCATACTGCAAAGTGGGCCTGGGCATCTGCTATGATATGAGATTTGCTGAGATGGCTCAAATCTACGGCCAGAAAGGTGAGGCTGGGTCACCTAATGGAGCAAGGTCAGCCCTGCGGCCAGGCCTAGGCAGGGCTGTTTCTGGGTGGAACTTGCTGGGTGATCCCTGTGATCAGGCATTCCTTGATCCATGTGATCAGGCATTCTTATCCCTGCCCAGTAACACAAAATGCATCCTGTGGCCAAGGCTCTTATTCAGATGAGTGACTTCTCTCATGGAGTAAAGTAACCATCACTTCCTGATCCACATTTGGTGGCAGAGTGATGGAGTTGGGGATATCCCCACAACAGCTCTTGGCTGATGTAACCTGTTATGCATGGACAGGCTCTGTTTGGTTCCATTTTGGGCAGAGGGTGGAAAGTACGGAAAGAAAGCTTACCTTGGGCTTCAGTGTGAAGGGCCACTCTAGGGTAAACCATCTTCCCCTTAGTGATGCTTGGGTTCTAATTGTCTCTTAACAAAGGTTGCCAGCTGCTGATCTATCCAGGGGCTTTTAACATGACAACAGGACCGGCTCATTGGGAGCTCTTACAAAGGGGACGGTAAGATCACAGTAACAGCTCGTTCTCCTTTTCTAGGGGAGTTTTGGTGCATGGAACTGAACTGTCTTGTGTTCCAAATGGCACTTGTGTGTCAGAAGTGGTGCTGCAGGGCCTCTCTGCCACTGGAGCTATACCATCCCTCAAGCCTTGCATGGGACACCAAAATTATTTTACTGTCAAGGAGCAAAGCAGGAAATTCTCAGCCTGCCAGCCCCTCTTATGCCCTTTCGAGGACCTTTTCCCATGGCTCTATAAGCATCCTTCACGTAAAAATTCTAGAGAGAAGAGCCAGTAACCATTTGGGAAGTGCTCTAATTACAGGTAGAAATAGACTCTGAGATTCCCAAATGCAGTATTATTTATTCGTTTGGTCAGCTTCAGTCAATTTTGCTACATACTGAATGAACCTGTGAATTACGTGATACTCTGTGCACTAACTCTGGAGCCAGATGCTAGAGACTTCTCTTTCCAGGCTCTTCTGACCTTTGTATCATTCACAGTTTTGGCTAGTCATTTAGAGGATATATAGCTTGTCCTTCAGAGTGGATTCTTTTTCTTCTGCTTAATTAAATGGTATTATAAAAAACAAATCTTCTAACTTTTTCCCTCCCTTCCTTCATTTTTCTGTGAACACAGAGCTGTTGATAATCAACTCTATGTAGCTACTGTATCTCCTGCTAGAGATGAAAAGGCATCCTATGTTGCCTGGGGACACAGCACTGTAGTAAATCCATGGTGAGTTCAATAAAATAAAAAACACCACCTTTTTTTTGGTTAAAAAAATATTTTAGTTGACAGTCACGCTTCAGTCCTACATTTCCATCTGCTCTTAGAAGTGCAGATTCTTGGTAAAAAGCACATGAGACTTGAGCCTATATTCTCAAAATCATCATTTAAAACAGTCAAACTGAAAAACAAGAAATAAACTAAAACTAGTTTGAGTATGTATTCATTTTGGTAGTAAGGATGCTACTTAGTACTAGGATTTAGCATTAGTTGAACTGCTGACCTTGTCAACTTGTCCCTGAAGTTCCGTCCATTATATGCTATGGTAATTCTCTGTGTAGAACCAAACCATCTTAAACAGCTTACACAGAACTATCTCATTTCCTCAAAGAACAACACTGCTTTGACATAAGAACAAGAAGAATGTCGTCAGCTAGAGAAGAGAGATTCTGACTTGAGCAGAAGTCACGCAGGTGCACGGGAGGTAAAAGTGACCAAATCTTCAGGCAGTTGTTTTTCTTTCAGATAAATCTACGGATAGTTCTCTTCCAGTTGTTTGCAGAGTAAGAAAAGCTTTGTCTATGTCTTGAGCTTTTAACTTTATGTGATGAAAGCAGAGACGGAACACTTGGGGGAGACATGATAAATCATGTTCAGTGGTTCATGCAGAGTAAAAGTACACTCTTGTTAAAAGTCAATAGAATCTTCGAAGGAGAAAGTGTTCATCTTTGCCAGTGTGGTTGTTCCTTTCCCCTTGAGGTATGTTGCATGCTCACAGGCAGCGTGGCTTTTACCATGGTTCTTGATCTTTGAAAGACACGTTAAGTATGTATACGTCACATATAGAATGGGCCATATATAGAGCCTGGCAGCCATTTCCATCATGCCAGAGTTATGGATTATGATGCTATTTTTAGGACAGCCCTGTCTTTACAGCTGTAGGCATCAAGGGTAGGAACTCCTTTTTGTACAAACAGCAGCAACTGGACTGATGCCTTGAGACCAGTGTGTTAATCCTGTGAACAAATGTGCTTAATTTTGCAGGGGTGAAGTCATAGCCAAAGCTGGGGCTGAGGAAACAGTTGTATACACAGATATAGGTAAGGGAGAAGTTGTTTTGGTTTTTTCCACACTTTTTTTCCTTGAGTTCAGGTCATGGTACTAAGGAGAGATAGTTTTTTAAGTCTGTGGCCTTACACATGCAACTACAGTTGATGCAGTGTTCCTCTGCCTTGTCTACCTTTGCTAAGTGAAAGCAAGAACAAGCAGCACTTGGCTATACTGTTCTATATACAATACTCTATAGCTGTACCCTTCTGGTTCACTTTCGTAGGAAGAAGGTGCCACCTTAGGACAGAGCAAAGCTGAGGCTTCCTTCAGCCCTGGCGGCTCACTTGCAGTGCCCTACAAGCCCATTCTCCATCAAAGCTGCTATTTTCCCTGTCTTACCTCAGAGCAAGTCAGGAGCTTTCTTTTTTGGGTGCTGTTCTCTTAACTCTTTTTTTCTCCCCTGCAGATCTAAAGAAACTTGCAGAAATACGTCAACAAATTCCTATTTTAAGCCAGAAGCGTGGTGATCTCTATGGTGTGGAGATGAAAAAGTGAAGCTGGATGAAGAGGGAAGGTTCAGATGTCACAATGGCTGTTGCCTTCATCTTTGGAAGGATTTCCTTAGTAGTTGCTCCACAATTTACTGCCAAATGTGCCAGTTAAGAAACCACCACATAACAAAAAACTTGGTGCAATTCTAAAATGATGCAGATACAACTTTTATATCTCCTCTCATACTTTAGTATTTTACAGCTAGGATAAAGATGGAGATGAAATCAGTTCAACACAGCAGTAATTAACATTGATTTTTATGCATCATAATGTTTTAGTTACCTTCTGAGGGCTTTTTTGTAGAACACATAAATGGAAATCTTGTTCTCTGAAACTCTCAAGTCAGCTTTGGTATTATGAATTTTTCAGTGAATTATCAGAAAATCTAGAGGCATGATTCTTCTCACTCTGTGCTCTTTAGATGTACATGTCTTAATCAAGGTCCTTGAATACCCTGCTTCTAATTTGGGAAGCTTAAACTTCAACACACTGAGCAAAACAGGCCAAATTCTGCTCTGCACTGCTCAAGACAATGCCAGAAGCTGCCAGACCAAGCTGCTACTATAGATGAATCTGTAACAGTTTTTGGTTCATGTGTCTTTCCTGGATCTGTGTATTAAATTCTCCTTATGGCAAATCCTGTTCATTGCTGAAGTGCCATGGGTTACTGTGTTGTTACAATAATTCACACGTTGCCATACCTTTGCTCTCCATACTGCTTCCCTTAATAGAATGTCTGAGTGGGTTTTAATTGTGCTGCCTGGAAAAGGCTGAGGGGAGTCAGGTTAGAAAGCCTGTTGCATTGCTAAGTCCTTCTGCCCACAGTCTCCCAGAAGACTGCTCAGTGTTTGAATTATTGCTGCCATGGGCAGCTCTCATCCACGGCAGAGAAAACATTCCTTACTGTGCTGCTTTTGCTGGAGACTAACAAAGTGATTGTGAAAGACGGCTTTAAAATACTGAAAACCAGCCAAGCATATTGCACTTTTGGTTTTGGGTTTGTTTTTTTTTTTTTTTTAGAAGGAAGATATCTTTTAATGTAAAAAGAATTTACAAGTTATGCTCTTTATTCCTTGGGATGAAAAAAAGAAGCAACTTGCCAGCCTTCACTGATAAGATTTTAGTTTTCCAGCAGCATAAAACAGCAGTAAGGCTACAAGAGACCTCAAAATACAAAAATGAGAGGGAGAGAAGGTTTAGTCTTGCTCTAGCTAACCACATTTCTCCCCAAACCATCTTACCTTTTATTCATATTCAGCAATCCTCCTCTTCTCCTCTTCCTACAGTTTTTTGGTTTGGTGGGGTTTTTTTGTTTGTTGGGTTTTTTTTTTAACATTATTCTGGCTTCTCTGCAATGAGCTTGGTGTGTGTTTTCTACACAAAAATTAACGCTCAGCCAAGCCCTGACGCATCCCGACACCAGGTCCCACCATTCCATTCGGGGGGATTTTCTATAGCAGCAGGTATTTTCAGTCTGCACTTTTCACTGGATTTTGATGTACATACTGCACTGGAACTCGTAAGAAACAAGCCACAGAGCACAAGGTGAAATGAAGGTTTATTTGTTGAAAAATAAATATTAAAAAATTAACAGTTTACCATTTGAGCCAAGTCTCCTGCATTAGATTAGTGCTTCCCACATACTCAACAACCCATATCCATGATGGCCATTGCTGGGCTCCAACTCCTAATAACTATTTTATCTCTTTCCCTCCCCTCTCTACTAGTTCAACATGCAGCAGTAACTAAATACTACCTTCGGAGGATTAAAGTAGTGCAGGGCTCTCATGGGCTGACCACTTAAATCTGAGAAATGCAAAGTGCAGTCCAACAGGTACCGGAATCTGTGGTCTGAACTCTCCTCCCCTGGAATCCCAAATGGAGAGGATGGATGAAAATCTGTTACAAGCTACTTTGGCGAACTCAGCTGAAGAGCTAACATGAGCTCAGTTCTCTTCAGTCTATCAGGACAACTTCTAAGCACCTCATTTGTTTTAGTAGGGTATTTAGTAGGGTCTCCAGCATGCTCCACTCAGAAGTGATACAAATGGGACTGTGAATTTGTGAGGCTTTCACTGAAAAAAAGTACACTGTCAGTTCTTAGCCATAATACTTGAAGCAGCCAATACTCAACCTTTGTGTAGGTAGAAAACAGGCACTTTTAAGTATCCATATGACACATATGCATCAGTATTCTGTAAGTATAGGAAACTAATCAGTAACAATCCTGAAATAGTTCCTGAATTCCAGCCTGCAAGAATTTAAATTATTTTTAAAGAAATGGCAGAAAATTGGGCAGTGTTAGGATTGCTGGGCTGGTTAAAGCTGCATCTAAGCTGCTCTTGATAGTTCCAGAGTAAGTTACAGTACAGCTCTTCAGTGTATGTTAGTTTCCTCTTCCCTTTCAATCTGCAGTTAGATCCTAGTAATTCAAGTCACAGCTTAGCATCGTGGAATGTGCCAAGTTGGAAGGGACCCATCAGGATCAGAGTCCAGCTCCTGGCCCTGTGCAGGACATCCCAAGAATCACACCATGTGCCTGAGAGCATTGTCCCTGTGAGCAACAGGGATCGTACATGATGAGAATTAAGTTGCTAGACAACTGTATGTAGAAGCAACTTCCCAGAGTATCCCTCTAGGATACACGGGCTTAATCCAAGTCTTCAGTACTAGCTTCCTACATAATTTCAACTTTTTTTTTTTTAATATAGCAGTAATACTTCTTTCACTTCAAAGTTCACATGCACACGTGGCTTAAAATAAAACCTCAACTGTATCAGCCATTAAAAAAAGTCTCTTTCATCACAGGGATGCACCTGCATACACATTATTAGGGTGTCAGCCACTCAGATTCTCAGCCTTCCCGGCTTGACTTCCTTTCCCCTGTAATCTTCAGCTCTCAAGATCATATGTCTCTGGGTGACAGAAGCAAGCAGAGATCGGATTTGTTGATTCCACATCTCCTCCTCCTTCTTTCTTAAAGGTTGAAGTGAGAGAAGATGACAAGGAGTCAGTCAATTATCAGTTCTTCCTAGATTTGGAACAACATAAGAACAGAGCTCACCACTGCAGAGAACACTTTCATTGAAACCTGTTCTTATATATGTCAGAGAGAGATACTTGAAGGTAGTATTTATTTTTTCAGTTTACAGGTGATATGTCATTTACAAAAAAAATTACAGACAATGCATCCTTTCAGTGCAGTTTCAAACTAGTTCAAGAACAGGCAAAAGTCTGTGATGATTTGGAATGCTAGTAATTGACAGCACATGCTTTTTTCCCTTAATTGATTGGGTGGGGTAAGGAAGGGGGTACAGATGGGGTGATGAGGAGAAAATGCCAAAGTAAATAAGGCCATGCGAATAAAAACTCCTCGGAGAACAGGACTTGTCAGTCTGGCATATTTTTGTTCTCAGGTAATTGATGCAGAGATTGGAAGTCGGAGAAGACATTTGACACTTGTTACGTTCAGTGCCCCTAGAAGCTGCCAGTACCTTCCCGTATCTTCAATTCTACACCAGTGCTATGATTTCAGATCACCTAATGAGCTACTAAAATAATGATTAAATCTTTATGTCTACTCTCCACCATTTGACTACTCAACTGTAGTTGCTGGGAGAAAGGAAGGTCAAGTTGAAAATGCAAGCTGCTGCTGTCTGGTGGCACAACTGCAGAACAAGACAGTTTGACTACAGCATCATTCATTTCTTTAAAAGATTAAATACATTAGACAATTTACCACGAACAAATCTATGATTTCAGGATGGAAAGAAGCCCAAACTAGTGTGTCATAAATTAAGCTACATCATTTGGATGAGGTTTGTCCAGCCACATCAATCCAGGGAGAGGCAAGATGGACTGACTGACTTCCACACCAGAAAGATCAACCCAAAGCAAGAGGGCCCTCTGTGAAGTTCCTAACGAGAGGAAAACTATTTCATAATTTGCCCATCTGCTGTTTGGAGCACAATTGCTTCCTTTCTGCAGTATTTGTAATCTTGGACAAGACAGGGTCTACAGAACAAGGAAATGAGTGCAGATTCCAAATCCATTATTGGAAGTTTGAGCCTATGCTTTGTTCCTTATCTCACGTAATCCTGCCAAGGGGCTCTTAAAAGGAGGAGATCATAACCCAGCAGTCTCTAGAGACCAAAGAGAATTTAGATAGTCTATCAGCTGCTACATTTATGCAAAAGCATCAGAGATTACAAAGATTATATGCAAGCATGACCTTACCTTTTGGAGCTTGACTCCCAGCAGTGCTTTCTGTTCTTGAAAGTCCCTCTGAACCCTCCAGAACAATTTCCCATGACATTCAAGTAAGGACTGCTGCACAGGAATACAATCTTTCTTCCAGCAAAGTCTACACTGAAGCAGTGTTACTTGACCTCCTTCCCCAGCCAACCTTTTTCCTAGCTCTCCTGTGCAGTACTCTAGGGCTTTCTGGGGTGAGAATAAGGACTATCAAATTAATTCCCTAATAGCTGCCACAGGATTATTTCTAAGTAAGTTATGCAGAGGGTGGAAGGGGATTTAAGGGAAGATTGTGCATGCTTGCATATATTTACAGGGATCCTCTCCACATCTACTGACTTAAAAAAACCCTCTATTATTAAAGTTTGAAAATTAATTTTTGCAAAATTAAAATCAACCCTCAAGGATTAATTGGATATAAAAAAGAAACCTATTTTACAGCACTGACTAGTATTACCTTTAAAATCAACAGGAAAAAACCCCACATGCTGTAATATTATTTGATAAAGCAAAAATTGCCCACAACATAATCACCCAAAATGAACCAGTGTGAAGTTTTTATTTGCATGGCCAAAATATGTTCCTTTGGTTCCCCTGCAACTTTATTTCCCTTAACACACTCTAAGGTTTTTGCTGCAGAAGGAACAAGATGCAGCACTGCATACTTCCTTGAACAACCACTCCCACAACACCTAAACATTTAACAGATGTAGCAAATGACAACACCACGAACGGGAAAAAACTAAGTTCCACCATTCAGCATGGTCTGCAACAGCGTCTTTAGGGCTGGCTGAAGTGGGCAACTTCACTTTGGAAGGTCATTTCCTCCTTCTTTCTTTACAGTGTTGGTGGTTTCAATCCATACTTCTTTGCAACTTCTGTCTGGGCATAGGCAGCATCACAGAGTGAGTAGAGGTGGGCCATCTCCATTTCTGATTTGGCCAGGTTGATAGCTTTGTTGAACATTTCAATGGCTTTATCCAGATTACCTCTGAAATAAACAAAAATTTAACCCAGTTAAGACTGCCAAAGCAATCTTGTCATCTCTAAAACATCTTTTTTCTTTTAGGACTTACATCTCCGCTATTAATAACTTAAAAGGTCATCGGGAGGAACCATCACAAGAACTTGTGGTGATGCTGAGTAAACTCAGAGAAGCTGTCACCAAGCCTAAGCAATTAGGACAGCTGTTAAACAGCCTTCCTCTTGAGAGCCCCCATGAGTGGTGGTGCAGGATAAAATGTTCTCCACAAGACACCAAGTTCCCTACAAAGATAATGCTGGGCAACTGAATGAACTTTTATCTCCCCGGAAAGGACTTAGTATACAAAAGAGGAAAACTAGCACAGACAGAAGCACATTATTTAAATAGGAAATGCTTGCAAAATTCCTCATGGCAACAGTTTAATTGTCTGTCCTTTAGAGGACTAGACATATTAAAAAAAGACTTGACTGTACTGTCAGCTCCACCCCAAACCTTTGCACAGTTGCAATACAATGTTACAGAGCAGTGCATTCCTCTTTCCTCCAAGAATTGCTAACTGGAGTCCTGTTGGCTGCAGGAGAAACCAGCACAGGATCCTCAGCACAGACAGCCCACAATGTCCAAGGACAACATCAGATACACACAAAGCCAGGTAACAATTAAGGAAGTCACTTTAAATGCAGAAGAGATGTATTTGAACATACACAGACTCATCTGCATGTTGCCCATTAAGTATGAAATTGGTGATAAGAAGTTGTAAGATCATAAATCAGAATTATGCCACAGAGAATGGAGGGCTTTACCTAAGAGTTACAGAACAGAAATCAGGACTTTGGGTAAGAGCTGGCCTTACAGAACACCAGGGAGAAGACCTCAAGACTTAGGATCCACGAGGAAATTTAAAGAACTACTGTAACTTCAGAAGTAACTAAGAACTCTTAACACTGCAATTCAGCATTACCTTTGCACTTCAATCGTTCCCATGGTCTCATATGCAAAATCACATTTGTTATCAATTTCAATGGCCTTGCTTATGAGTTCTAATCCTTTGTCTAAATCTTGCTTCCACTGTAGCTGAAGTAAACTACAAGAGAGAGAAAATTTCAAACAGACTTCACACACTCCTCCCAAAACCTTCATCATGGTAAGCAAAACCATCCCACATGCACAATGTATTTCATTTCTAATGCAGGTAGACAGTAACTGAGTAACTTCACGACTTTTAAAAACACCTATGTGAAAGTCACTTTCAATAAGCCACATTACTGCTTTAATGACTCTAAAGAATGGCAAATTTTTCCCAAGAGGACTCGGTACATGTTGTTTTATGAAAGAAAAAACTTTAACACAAAGTTAAAACTAATAGGGCTAAAGGAAAAGTCAGATATACTTCAAGCAGATACTCAATTAGCAATGAACACTGGTGAAATTTTCCTGAAACTTATTTGCAGCTTACTCAAGAGAAAATATAGAAATACATTTAAGAGCACAAAGACACTTTCAGAAAGTTATTTTTTGGCTAAACTTCTACACATAAACATTCAATTCAGGTTGATTCATCTAAATACACCAACTGCTCTCAACCAAAAGGACTGCAAACTCAATACATACCCTTTATGAACATATGTAGTGGCATTGTCTGGCTCAAGGTCAATGCATTTATCATACATTTCATCAGCCTTGCCAAACTGCTGTTGATCAGTTAGTGCCTGAATCAAAAGAGAAACCTGTTTGTCAATAAGCAACCAAAGCGTGCACTCTGCACTCGGCTAATTCTAATTAAAACTGTATTGACAACGTGACATTGGATGTAGTTGATTTATGGTAGAGCAGGCCAGGCACATCAGTTACCAGAGTTAAGTTTCAAAATTGAGGCTTTTTGGAAACCTTCTGTGCTTTAAGTGCACAAATTACTGACCACACTGTCACCTGTAATGGAAGATTCACAAGCAACACACTGTGTGCTGTGAATAAAAACCATTCTAAAAGTCTGTACCTGCAAGCTTCAACTCTTCCTTTTTCAAATATACTTCTTTCAGAAGGAAATGCATATACATTGCCAACCTAATTAAAATCAGAATGTCCCATGCTTCCTACTAAAACCAGCAGTGTATTCTTAGAGAAGAAATTACAATCTCTGTTACAAGTGTACTCCGAACAGCTGTTCTAAACCACTACGTGCCACTGGTAACAGAACAAAAATGTCACCCTAGTTCCCCACATCTGACTCTCAAATTACCCAGAGAATCCCTGACATTCATCAACTGAGATGCCATACACATGCAGGAAGGGGGGAATCATGCAGGAATGACCTCTGTCTCCTAATAACCACCCTCAACTCTCATTACTTATATCCTGCTCCACCAATTCACCCTGTACTTCCTCCGCCCCAGAACACCCATAACCGCAAGTAGTTTATTCAAGGCAGCATGTGTTATCTCAGAACCTGGTGTCAAAAATCTTCATCTATTATTTGAAGAAATGTTATATCCAGGATAAAAAGTACAAGAGAATGCAGCATTTTCTTTAAGAGAGAGAAAAGCATACCTGAGCATAGAGTGCATAGCCCTCAGCACACTTTGGGAATTTTTTAATGACATCTTCAAAGCCTTTCATGGCTGCTTGCACAGTCAAAGCATTACTTCCTGTATAAGCCTGGCGATACTATTCCAAGGAAAAAAAAATTAAGGAAAAAAAATACACCATCACCAGACTAAGAAAAGACTTATGAGGCCTCTACCCACTTCCCCAGGAGTTGCCTGCACCATAATTATTCAAAGTTATTTTACATAAGCTGAGAGAATTGGGATTGTTCAGCCTGAAGAAGGCTTTGGGGTGACCTAATTGTGGCCTTCGCATACCTGAAGGGAGCCTATAAGAAAGATGGAGAGGGATTTTTTACAAGAGCATGTAGTGACAGGACAAGGGGGAATGGATTCAGATTGAAAGACAGCAGGTTTAGACTAGATATTAGGAAAAAATTCTTGCAGAGGTGGTGAGACACTGGAACAGTGCCCAGAGAAGCTGTGGATGCCTTGTCCACGGCAGTGTTCAAGGTCAGGTTGGATGGGACTCTGAGCAACCTGGTCTAGTGGAAGGTGTCCCTGTTCATGACAGGGGAGTTGGAACAAGATGATCTCTGAGATCCCTTCCAACCCAGGCCATTGTATGATTTTGTACTAAGTTCCATAAGGTGACATGCCTGTACATCCTACCAAATCTGGTTTTGGGAACCACATGTCCAAGTGTCTGGACTTGGAGAGGAAAGAAGGAAGTCGTAAGGCCTGATAATTGTGATAGCCTCCCTCTATTTCAAACGCTTAGGAATTCCAAATTTGGCATTCCTCCTTGTTCACACCATGCAAAGCTGTCCTGACAAGATTCTTGCACACTGAGTCATTGTACTAGCTTGAAATAATTTGTTTCCAATTTCTTGATGATGACCATTTTCCACAATAGTAAAGCTTTATTAAAATCAATTTTATGTGCTCCAATTAGAATCAAGGTTTTCATTCCTTTCCCACAAAACAGAAAAATTGTTCTACTGTTTGAACAATGGATGTTTCAGAAGGAAAGCAGCAAACCCATACTCCAGCTGAAGAAACTGTTGCATTATTCCTTTACCTTATTATTAAAAGACAGATGTCTGTTGCCCTACTTTCCTGTTAAATTGGAATAAACCAGAGAAACACAGTGTTTTCCAGAATTCTTTAAAGAAAAAGCACCCAGACAAACCCCAGCACGTTACCTACCAGAGCGAAACATTTCTGTGCTTGCGCCAAGGCAGAATTAGGTCGCAATCGGATACATTCATCAAAGTCTTCCACAGCCTCCTCAATTTGGTCAAGCAGGATTTTCAGCTAGCCAGAATGAAAGAAAATCCTGTTTCTCTATTTCATCTGTGCTTCAGACACTTACATGATAATTCAATTAGTGTCCGTTACTCACATCATCTCCAGCTCAGTGGTGGAACTGTCTAGAAACCTACAAAACCCGTAACTAAAAATCACTGTCATAATATAATATCAAAGCCACCAGTGAAACTTTGGCTACCTACACAAGCAGGCAATGACCTTGTGTAGGAATTGAGAATGCTTGCATTTTAGACTGCTGCCATCACTGTGTCAGCATTATGTCCAGTCTCCAAAATTATGCCATATTTTCTCAAGTTGTTTTGCCTCTCTGTAGCCAGTATCTGTGGACTATTTGGACACTGAAACATTTCAGCTTTTCCAGCTTGCATTTCAACTTCTTTTGTTTGGTTGGGGTTGCTAAGCTACTGTAAAACACTAATTTTCAACCTGCAGAAAACTTTCATTCCCTTCAGTCAACACATAGCACCATTTTCATTTCTGAGCACTAAAGAGGTCTAACAAATTCATGAAGAAAAACCCTTGATCCATGGAAATCTTCCTTACAAATATGACTTAGCTTCTCTGCATATTCTAGTGTTCCTTTTTTACTTCCAGCACCATTCATATTACAGGTCTGTGGCAGCAGGCTTCTCTAGGGCTAGAAATTAGTCAAGGACATATCAGGGTCACAAGGCAGAGAGGGATGAGCTGAACAGATCCAAGTCCAGGTCTCAGTGCTGCAGGTGTTGTCAGGGACGCGTTACCTCCGCTGTAACAAAGCTTCCTGCTGTGCAGATGCTGCTCTGCCACCCAGGCCCCTTCACAGAACAGCTTTTATCTGCTGTAAAGGTACACAAGCCCCAGCACTTGTATGTCACAGTTCATACTGATAGAGGGCTTTCCTATAGCTATAGAAATAAACTGATTCTGCCTGACCTGAACCTCCAAAACAGACTGCGTGTTTATCCCACAGAAGTTCCCAATAAGGAGTTCATGTTTCTGTGCCACAAACAGTATAAAGTGTCTCCAACGACACCGTTTTTTTCCCTTTTAGTCTATACTGACACAGCCAAGTGCTGGGACCAAATCTCTAAGGTTTCTTACTTGTCCTCGATGGTGGTAAACGTCAGCATTCTGAGGATCAATGTCAGCAGCCATGTTGAAGTCCTGAGTGGACAGCGCAGGCTGCTGCTGCTGCATGTGCATACTGCCCCGTTTGATCAGAGCGTTGGCTCGCAGCTGCAAAAAATGGTCAGAGAAACGTCAGCCACTCCAGTGTTTCTCCACATTTAAGGCTTCATTACAATCACAGTAAATTTTTCATTCCACTAGTTTCTCCCACTGACAGGTTTCAATTATTCTAAGCAGGAATAAGTTTCATATTGACCCTCAGTGAATTGACTCCCTTATTTAATTTCAAAAATTTCAGCCTATGCTTCCATCTCAGTGGACTTCCAAGCCCCCCCAAAATCCTTTTCAATTCCTATGTTTACAAATACATCAGTGCTTTCTGAAGCAGCTGAATATGCAAGTGCAATAAAGGTTTTTCACTTATCCAGAGTGGATAAGCCTCCAATTCATTCAACTTCCCTTGTTCTTTAGTTTGTACTACTTATCACCTTTAGTTTGCACTACTCACTACAGCTGTCTCAAAAATCAATAAGCCCTTGAAAAAAACAATTTGTCAGGAACAAAACAGTAAATAAACCAGAATACTCCCATTAAAACATCTGAAAATTTGGACAAACAACTTCCTGAAGTATATTCCAAGTTTGTCATCTAACTTCTCAATCCCAACTACAATCCAGCTGTGACAGATTCTTACCTTCACATTTGCATCTTCCATGCTGATGACCTGATCTAGGTCTGGTTTGGCAGCACTTGCATTGCCAATAAGTAAGTAGAAAGTAGCTCGCAGAAGCAAAGCTTCTGCCATGTATTTTCCCTTTGCTTCAATTTCTTTTGTGCTTTCACTGATAATTTTGTCATAGTTCTCTTCTTCCATATATTGTTTGGCTCTCAAATAGCCAGAGCTGTAAACGATGTAAGAACAGTTGTATATATACATGCATTCACGGAACACTGCAATTTCCATTCAGATGTTTCATCAAATCATTACAAATACTAATTTGTGCTATACTTTTACAACACCAGCATAGCTGGAACATCCATTATTGGATGGAGCCATCATAGATGGAAAACAATTTGGACAAAAACTGGCTAAATTACATTGGAAATAAAGAAGAAGAATATTTTAAAGCCTTTGAAGGTGAGCTTTCTTTGTCCCTTGAGGTTTTTTTCTCATGAAGAATAACAATAATCTCTGCTTTAAAACAAGAGGGTGGAATTCATGGACAGGAAAGTGAAATATTGAACCTAGCAATGTGCAGCTTATATGTGGAAGAAAGGATTTAACAGCAAAAAATTGCAGCACTGCCTTGTTCTCAGCTGTGTCCTGGATTCAGTGAATCTGCCTGTAGATCAGGACATTCTCTCTTACTTTAAAAAAAAATCATAATGCTGTTTGCAATGGTTTCCAAACTGACAGCACTGCCATCTTCCAAAAATAATCTGGAAAGTAGCATAGTAAATTAAAGAACCATTTATGTGCTGTTCAGGCTCCACTAAAAAAAACACAAAACAAAACCACAAAACTAAGCTTTTCTATGCCAGGACAAACTTGGCATTTACGGTCAATTTCATTCCAGAAAGATAAAACACCTTTTCAGCCTCAGTTGCTGTAAATGCATATTTTCGTTTTAAAATCCCCTTTTCCTACCTCATCTTCTCCCTGCCAGTCCAAAGGCTAACTTGCTCTCTTCCTTGGGAGTGCTCCTTCAGTATAAAATATTCTTTTCCTGAGAAGCATCATTCAGCCCTCTCTAGTTCTCCCATCTCCTAAGATTTACTGTGATACTGTAGTAAATATTCAGCATATTTTCCCAGTCTCATTGTCCTTCCTCTGTTTAGTGCAAGTTTGGAACTAGCCAGTCAGCTTTCACTAAGGTTTCACTTACAATACTGATATTATTTATATTAAAGGATTCTCCATGCCAAGTACTACACAAACAGCAGCACGTTACACTGAGCAGAATGTCCAAAGCACTGAAAACTTAATTCCAGTATCAAACAATTCCCAACTGTACTGTACACTCACTTTTCTTTTACTTCAGAAGCCTCTCCCTCCTTATCCTTATCTTCATCTGATTTCTCACCCTTAAGCAAAGGTTGGGAAATTATATCATCTGTGAAAGAACTGAAGTAGGATTTAATGAACTGTGGCGAGGGCATCAGGGGCTCCCGATTCTGAAACAGAGAAAGGTAATTCCAAGTCATTAGGTGGTAAGATCAGATGGTAAAAATGGAAATGGATAGCAAACATGATTATTAAAAAAAAAAATGATGGAAGAACCATTGTATGACTTTCGCTATCTCATCTAATAGCCTGATATTTTGGATTTGTCAGTCTGACATTTAGGGGTTCTTTAAGCTTCAGATCACAATGCAATACCCATCACCAGTGAAAATAAAGTGATGATATTTGAGGGGGGAGGGAGATAGTATCTTTCCACATACGTGGCTAGAAATAAGGACTCATAGGATATCGTAAGACATTGGGTAGATGTACTAAAGCATTGGGTGTGCACATAAATTGGGTGAAAAATGCAAGCTGGTGATTTACACATGAGCCTAAATTCAAGCAGATTCTGAATGGCAGTTTTCTCTTTTCTCCAACTTGTCCAAGAGAAGCTGCTGTCATTGTTACAATGGAGACTAATGAGGCAATATCCTACTTCTGTGTGGAACTCGGCCCAGACACCACACATTTTACTTAAAATCCCAGAAGCAACACGTTTCAGGTAATGAATCTTTTCTACAGCCAAAACTATTTCTTGCTCAAAATAAACTGCACACAAAAATTACAATTCAACCCCTCCTGCAGGAAAACACTGAATGCACTCTTCTGAAGCACACCTATCTATGTCCACCACACTCATAACACAATTTGTTGTTACCTCAACATCACACATTTACGTGAACTTCTGCAGGAAAGAAATTCAGCATCTCAAAACCAACACGGGATTTCAGTACTTCAAACACCATCAAAAAACAAGCAAGAATGCTTCAATAACAAGCAAGAACGTGTTAATACCTGTCCCAACCTTTTTGTAAACCTACAGACACTTAAAATGACTGCTCCTGCTCCCTATGCTTCCACAGTTCTCCCTTCTGCATTTTCCAGACATTCACGCATAGACGTCTGTTCCAACACACCCAGTTTCCATGAAGTTGCAAGTTCAGAAAAGCCCTATGTAGGCCAGCACACCAACTTAGGGTGTCGCCTGAATGTCATAACAGATTTCATTAATAAAGGGAAACAACTGCTGGAGGTTCCAAAAACTTTGGAGAGGTCCCAAAGGAAAATAACACTGGTACAATGGCAGCTTTGTAGAAGCCAGTTCGTGTTGCTTCTTACACTTGAGCAGATGAAGACAGTGACTTGTTTACAACAACTGACAGAATGCCAACAACCGACTTTCCAACAACTGGTCAGGTGAAACAACAATTAGTCAGCAATATCACAAGTCCTACCTTGTACTTCTCTTTGGCCTTTTCTTTTCCAAGGAGTTTAAGAACTTTATCAGCTAATAACATACTTTGCTGGTTTTGGAAGGCTTCTAAAATGCAGACTGCGGTGACATCTAGGAAATAACGTACAGAAGTGAGATTAAAGGAAATTTGATAGTCACTGGAGTACACTAAAATGTGCCACTGAGTACAATGAGGCACTGCCAAACTAATACATGTCCTACTGTCAGGCAAAAGCCTCTGTTTCCAGTTTGCTGTATTTACTTTTTTTTTTAAAACACAAATTTGTATCCAAAATTATCTTCCCAGGATAAAAGGACTTCATGACAGTGAAGGAAAAGAAACTACATTAATTTTTCTCTTCATGCTTTTATCTAGAGACAAACACACTTAAATGAACAGTGAAAATGTATACCTCCGTCAGGGGCTTTCACCCTTTTGAAACTTTGAGGAGAGTAATTACGTTCATATGATGTTCACATCGAAAGTGCTAACACAGCTTCTCTTAGGGGGCTGGTCTTTATTTTCGACTTCTAAAATTCACATTCGGTCACATCACATCTCACTTACTCCTCAGTTTAAGAAGTCTTCCTATATTCTATCTCAAATTTTTCTGCTCACCTCCGTGACTTTGGAAGGGAGCAAGGAGAAATACCTTGCTGGCCTATTTAAAGTGCCAGCCCCTATCACAAGGCTTTCATTCACACAGAGAAACCTCTGCAAATGTTAACCCACTGCTGCCCAAGAGAAGCTTTGCAGTGTGAAATGCACTCTTACCACACACCGTTTCTCTGGATCCTCCACTTAATGCAACGCTACCACGGGTTTTCCCTGTTTAATTTTCATTTAAACATCAGTGAAGATGAACAGAGCCTGGACTTGAAATTCAAGCACTGTATTGTCTGAATATGCTTGAAAAGTAGATGTCTTACCCTGGAGTTTTAGTGCATTTCTCTAATTCTACACTGCTAGAGGGACTATTAAGCCATCATTTATACAGAAACTCCCTGCAACTCTGCAATGGTCAGGAAGCACATCAGAATCCCTGGGAAAATATGGTACCCTCAAAAAGAGTGTGTTATACAACCCCAGCAGACACGCTCTGCCCAAAGACTGCTGCACTCCGGGCTTGGCTGCAGCAGCAACATCTTCCCAAATTACACTGCCAGGGATCACTGGAGGAGCTTTCTGCTGGTAGTGGCTGGGGTTTTGAGGTTTGTTTGGTTTTGCTTTTCTCCACTACATGGGCATACTCTGCTTCCTGGGATTTTACTGGCCATATGTGGTTGGCACGTAAAAGCAGAGTTATAGAAAAACAGTGTAGTTAAAAAAAAAAAGCAAGAAAGCTTCAGATCTGAAAAAACTGCAAGTGAAAAATCAAATACAAATCAAGCCTGAAAATAATTGTCACTAACATTACTGCTATTAACACTAAAAAGAAGTTATATTTAAAACTGTCCTACTGTCACAGGGACACTTGATCTTTCTTGAGGCTTTTATCACCTGGCAGCTACTTAAGGCTTAGATTTTATTACAGCACTCTGGAAGTGCAGCTGATACACAGTGGTTGCAAAGGAGTGCACTAAATGAACTATGTTGTCCTTTTCTGGTCACTATGGTCTTAAAGGGAATAAAGGCATTCTGCCAGCAGATAAACAGATAGATAGATAAAATTTCCACATACAATTTACCTTCTAATTTGGCAGACCTAATTCTTAGCCATTACACATAATGAAACTAATTTAACAGTTAGATTTGCCAGCCAAAGCACTGCCTTATTTCCTGTCCTTCTTTGATAATGAGCACAGCTGAAAATTTCATTTGTCTTTTAACTTAATATCAGCAGGAATGATTTCACTTGATGAAATTTATATGGGTAATTTCAAGCAGTGTACTGTAGCTCAAAAGTGCCCTGAGACAACACATCTGACCTGTAGTTCTTAATTTCCATGGCTTCTCAATTACACCTTCCTGAGAGTTCAAGATGTATTCTGTTTAGGAATAGCACTTGGAAGGATTTGACACAGTAATTTCTGCGAAATACAGTATTAATATTAAAAAAAAAAAAATCAACCTGTTCTGGTTTTCAGAAGCTATGCACCAGAACAAAATGCTACTGAAGCTGTTTTCCCTCTAATACCTGTCCAATGCATTTAAATTACTGTAATACTTTTATTTCTGACCGTGTATCTCTACTTGCAAAAACACCCTCATTTCTGTAGTAGTGTAAGTTCTCTAAAACAAACAGAGAAGAAGAAAGTCTGTTTACTGCATGGAAATAGAATGACTGTTGTCCTGGTTATCATGTTAGATGAATTCTATTCTAAAGTGAAGGAGTTTCCTGGAAAAAGTACACCTTGAGTTGCTACAGTAACATCAATTTCCCAGCAGTTATTTCAGATGTAAGCAGATGAGAGCTTGAGAAATGTGAAAAGGTTTCTTCTGACAAGAGAAGAACATGTATTTGCAGAAGCTATGAATGGTTTTAAATAAATAATTCTGTATTACTGTAGCTACAGAAGTAAAACCAAAACAATTCCAGAAGTTGCCATCTCCAAAGCAGCAGAGCTAATTCCACATTTAAGTATACACAGCACGAACCACTCACCTTCTAAACATTCCTTCTTATTGTCTAGCTTCTCATGGGCCTTCGCACGTCTGAAGAGAGCTTTGACATATTTAGGGTTAAGCTCAACAGCCTTTGTGCAATCTTGTGCCACTTCTGTCCATTTTTGCTGTGGGCAGAAAAACAACACAGTGAGAGGGGCCCCGCTCAGCTCCCTGTGCTGGCTTCCCACAGCCAGCTCCGGGGTCACGCGCACCCAACGGCGGCTGCGGTTCCCGGGGCTCCGCTTCTCCCTGCTCGCCTCTGCTTCTGCAAGTCCCTCAGGGAGAAACTGCCTGGGCACCACTGCAAACCACCTGCACCAGAGAAGCCACGGAACAGAAACGGAATTCCTACAGAAATATTACACCTAACAGTGTCCAAATCCCATGGGAGAACGTAATGAGTTGATGCAAAGATGCTTGCAGGAGGTAACACTGGGACTGAAAGACTGGCGTAAAACAACTACAAAAAAAGAGATGGAAATATAATGGAAGCAAACAAGTTTACCAAAGTGCTAAAACTATTTTTTTTTTAAGTTATTTCAATTTATCAAAAAAGGCTTTTCTAATAGAGGAACCACATACACTTGGGATTCATTATGGCATGAATTTGTGTTGGACAAGAACTGTTTTCTCTCTCCTTTAACAACAGATTTATGTAAGCACAGTCTCACACTTGATACTTCGGACTGTACAAAGCCAACTTTTCCACTCCTTTATACAGCTCACCAACTCGACCTCACCAGCAAATCCATCATACCATAATAAGCAACATTGGTTGACTTCTAAAATAGCACCAAGTATACTCAGCTGTCGAGTAAATGTTACTTCCCCATGTGCAAAATTTAGGTCTTGGCCTTTACTGGGATTTCAGTGATTTTTTTTGTTTAAATTTTGAAGTAGCATCCTTCCAAAGTATTTGGCCTTTCACCTTTCTTTCACAGTTAAACACTCAAGTAGAGAGAAGTAAAATTAACTTATATACAAGAAAATTGTTCCAGAGAATAAGAAATTAAAACTTTGTCTTGGAAGAACAGGATGCATAAGAATTACAAAAGATAGACTGAGAGTAGTTAACAGAAAATAATTTTATTTATATGTAGAAAAGTACGATGAGCTGAAAAAAGCTGCAACAGCATCTTGTTGCGAAGGCAGCAGATATTATCACTTGGGACCTCTCAGTGGATGAAAGTGACAAAATACAAAACTGATAATGGTACTTTTTACAATAAACACATAATTATCTTTAATTTCTTACCAGTTGTTCATAGGCAGCAGCTCTGTTTTGATAGAAGGTAGAAAGGTCAAGGTTCTTCTCGGGAGGGCACAGGCTGATAGCCTCAGTATAACACTGAATAGCTAGCTCATATTTTCCTGCTTTAAAGTATTTGTTTCCTTTGTTCTTGGCTGCTTGGGCTCTACCAAGAGGGCTCTGAAAAATAAAGTGATAGGTCAGTTCAAATTAAAAAGGCATCACAGCACACAAGCTATGCACTTCAGGGCTCATCTTCAAAGATATAAAAATGGTCCTGAGTTGTAAACTGTAGCCCAGACTTCTGAAAAACCTCACTGATTTAATTTCCTGGAAACATACAAGAATTTTCTTTTGCAAGTGTATCAGATAGGAGACAACCTTTTCACAAGATTCACTACAATGGTAATAAACAATGCAGTGATTTCTGTTTGGAAAGCTAAACAGATTGTAATCTTTTACATGGCTGGTGATCAGAAGAACCAATGAGGTAAGTTGTTTCTCCAAAGGCTAAATGTGCAAAGATCACAAAGCCCTCAAAGCAACTCATACAGAAGAGTTTCCTTCTGAAATACATACAGCCTGTAAGACCAGAGGCGATTCATCAGACTGTGAATTAAATATGGAAAACATCTTGTGGAAAGACCTACTGAGCAAGACAAATAAAATCTGTAAGGAAAATAAAACTGGTTTGCCTTTCACGCACTAGACAAATCAACTTTATAGCTGACTGCTCTACAGCTTCACACACTCTGCTTCATGCAGTGAGAAGTGTTGGACCATCACCATCTTAGCAGGGAATGGGAAACTTTGCTGACTGGCCTGAGATCTTGCTAAATGCATCTTTATGTTCTGCACCACATGCTGATGATCTGTATTTCTGCAGAAACTAACATCGATATCTGCAACCCCTGGATTTACAAATCAGTTATCAAATCTTGTGGTTTGTAAGGGATCAGATGTAAAAATGCTCTCTCTATCAAAGGGGTGTGACCCACATTCAAGAAATAAAGAGCTGCAAAAGATTCTAACGTTGATCTTGAGTTCTGCTCCTCTGTCACAGACTTGCTTCATGGACATTTTGGGGCAGTTCTGCCAGACCAAAATGAACAGATGTACGAGCACACATGCCACTCTACCAACCCTTCTGAGGAGGAAAAGACTACAGACTGGGGGCAGGAGTGCCTTCGACAATAGCTGCAGGATTCACTACATCTCACCTGCACTTCAGATCATCTAGGATTTGTTGGGAATTGTCCCTGCTGCTCTTTGACCATACTTCTGCCTCCTCTCCCCACTCATCCACTGCCAGGGCCAAACTACAACCAGACAGCTGTAACACAAATTTGAAAGTAACTTTGCATTTCATTTGCCCATTCCCCTTAATGTCTGCTCATTTCATTCCAACCTCATCATTTTTTGCATCTAAGTGATCTACTTTAAAACAGAAAACCTGAGGGGAAGCCAGGACAAGGTCTACAACGTGTCTTTTAAGGCCTGGATCCCTATCCTGGCAGGAGAGAATCAGATAATGGGTACTAGCCTTAGTTCCTGCATAAAAGCAGGCACCCAAATAGAACAAAAGTATCTTAGAGGCATTCTCCTGAGGGGAGACTTACAAGTGAAACCATATAAGGGAGAGAATTTCTTAAATATCCCTACTGCCAGAAAAGCTCTTCTCTCACAAGTCATTAACCATTGGGCTCACAGCAAATCAATCTGCACCATCTTTATTGTTCACAGAACAAGACAATCTGCAAGGCTTGCAGATATTTCTATTGTAAAGCTTCAAATTTAATTTGGTAAAAGATTATTAACTTCACCCCATACACTGCGTGTAACTCTATGGATATATAAGCCAGAATTAGAGTGCAAATATTTTTACTGAGAGCCAAGTAACTGTGTATCTGATAGGCTGTTTCTTTAAAACTTAACCAAAGTCTCAAAAGGTTAAATTTATTTTGAGTAGGTCCTAAATTTACCTCCAAATACAAAAATGCTTTTCTTTTCACAAAGGGAAGGGTTATGCATATGCTGCAAATTTAAATGCACGCAAGTCAGCTTGAATTTTTCCTTGTGCATTTCTAGAGCAAACCACATTAAAGATGTCTTTGTGTAATAATCTTACAAAATTCAGTGTTGTTCCTATTAACTTGGGTCAAAAAACAAAAACACATGACATGGACCATGCTGTAACATTCATACATGTGCTCCCAGTGTGAAAATTATTTAAGACTGCCAAGATTAAGCCTAACTGCAACTAGGTTACTACTTTATGATCACTGCCAATTGCTTCATGCCAAGGATGTCCTATCCCAGTATGTGCTTCAGGCTGGGCAGTCTGTGTGCTCCATCCTAGGCACTCTGAGAGCCCTGCCCCACAGTCCTGGAGTAAAGACACAAGCTGCGGATGAGGACTGCTGGATAACATCCAAGTGCAACGGCTGCTCCAGTGTAAGGTGTGAGAATTGTAACTGGAAACAAGACGTGTGTGTAGGTCTGGGGCCTCCACTGGTGCTCTGCTGGTTTTTGGGAAGCATCAAGTCTTCAGACAAGCCTACAAAGCACGCAAAACAGCGATAAAAACTTTAGAGACTACGGACATGATGCCAAAGTTACTAAAATCAGTAACTCTGTTATGTGAGTAAACTTTTAGTAACAGTTGCAGGGTTGCAGACCACACAACCAATCATACAGAAATGAATCACGGAACACTTGCTGACTCCTTACTTACCCCCTGCTGCACTAATTGCACGAGGCAACAAATGTGGGGTAAGGAGTCAGAACTCAGCGCACAACATGCTCTCATGGAATAAAGTCAGCAGTAGCGCCCAAGGCAAGGAAGAAATCAACTTGTTTGTTTCTGCTGCCTTAAACTAGACTGCTTGCTCTGAGATGTTTTATCTCTGCACCCTTACTCAAACCACTCTGCTCTAGCCCTCAGTATGTACCAGAAACACCACCAAATCCAATGTATGTTTTTGTTGGGTTTGGTGGGGTTTTTTGCTGTTGTTGGTTTGGAGGTTTTTTGGTAGCTGTTTATTAAAAAAAAAGATATTAAAGCACTCATGTCACATTATATTCTGCAATACCTTTTTGTGATAGCACAAATAAGAATATGAAAATTAATTCTTCACATAATGTCACTTTTTGAAGGTTTGTCAAGCCTTAAATTTAACCCTGACAAAATTTTAAAGCATATTTTTAAAAATTCCTTCTCAATTGCTACACTGGACCTACACAAGATGTGCACATAAAAAACTGATTATGCAAACAAACTTCATGTACCTCATGCACAAGTAATCAAAAACCTCACTTCTTCCATTTTCTTGCCAAAGTAGTAATTCTAGACATTATTTTCCAATTTCACTGCTTGTCCTCACCTGACTCATTGCCATCCTATGTGACACACTGGACATTTTTTACCCCCAAGGTGAAAGTCTGTATAGAGCAAGAAAAACTCTCCGGTTTTCCTTCTGGTCAAAGAATCTGTGCAACAACCAAACCAGCTCAATAAAATGAATGTAAATTCATAACAGCACAACAAAACAAGTAACTCAGAAGTTATTTACAAGTACACAAAAAATAACATCTCAGTACTTAGAACTGCTTTCAACAACAGTTCATTAACAAGTCTTAGAACAGAGCATAAGCCAAAGGACATTTGTGAAATTGAGTTATCAATTATCCAGGTACCCGAACAAGCAGATTGCTAACTGTCTAAAGAAAAGACAACACTGACAAAATTTTCTAAACTTCTACTTTAGCCTCAGCAAATGTGCTTTCCTCACAAAATGTTCAGAAACTGCGTGCAAACAGCAACTTAACAGCAACAGACTGCCAGCTGCAAGAATAATAATGCTCAGTAATTCCCAGCAATGGCAATATTGTTAAACTAGCAGTTCAGAACTTTATATATTTGAGGGAGACTGTTATTCAAAGCAGAACAAGACATTTTCTGCCAGCCAGTGATGACAGTGATTCACAACAGAAGCACAAGCAGAGAATTTCAGCGTTTTCTTTTAGTTGAAAAGGATTTGCATGAGCCCTTGTCTGACAGATGACATGGAGGGCAACTACTGCTTCAGCCATCTTAATTCAACTTGCAAACAAATAAAGCCTTGGTCTAGACCTCTTTTTCATCCTTTCCAAGTGACAGGACCCTCTTAATGAGATGAGGTACCAGGAAAAAAAATCCTGTTATTTTCTGAATACCTGTCTTTCCACTACTTTTTTTTTTTTACTAAGGTTCATCTCAAGTCTTATTTCAAACAAAGGCATTAACTGAATATAAATGGTTTTAAAAGTCTCCTTAGCACTAAAACCACTAAAAAAAAATATGTTTACATGAGCTTTAGAAGTAAATTCAAAGCACAAGCAAGGATGTATTATAGTCAGAAATAACAAAGCTGAAGTTTACAGGACAATTTCACAATGTTCTCAGTCAGTCAGCTTCCTGTTAAATGAATCTGCCATTCACACCTTCCATGAATAAGCGAGCTGCACATGACCTGCCAAGAGTCTAACAATTCTTCTACTGCTATTGTACACACATTTAGGAGTTTTCTACACCTGTCCACTACAGCTAGCACGAAACAGAAGGCTTACAGTGGGTTGATAGTGAGATTTATAAGCAACAGGTGCACAGTACAATAGAAATGACCTTTCAGTTACTTTGCTTAGACCAGTTCAGAGTAAGCACCAACACGAGTGTATCTAGACTAAGGGGTTTCACTTGTTCATATCCTGATCTAATGTCACGGTAGGGAGAGAGGCAGCATTCAGCAATTGCTACTAAAACAGATACTGGAAAGAAGCCATGCTAGTTGGCTGCTGATCCCGATATGTGGCACCACAAAGGCCGAGGAGTTTGTCACGTTCACCCGGCACTGCACTCAAGGACTATACCCAGGTCACAGGAAAGTGTGCGGAGACAGGAACGGCTGTGGACCCCAACAGCTTTGTCTGCAATACGCGAGGCCACCCAGCTGACCTCTTCTCACACCAAACACAGGGGTACCCTGTGAACTTGCTGAAAGAGTTAAGGGGTGAGATTTGGACTATCACAGAGCTGCAAAAGGAACTGATTCCAGCTTCAGGGGAAAAAAATACTGCAGCAACCAACACATTACCTCACTGACTAACCAGTGCTCACTCCCATAAGACAAGGAGGGTATAAAACCTGCTAAGAATTTATCGTGGAGTATGTCAAAAAAAATGAATCAACTGGACACCAACTAAAGCAATATATGCAAAGCACTCCATGTTTCAGTTAAGAATATTCCCTACAAACTAGGAAAGCACGTAAAAAGCAACTCTTACTGAGTGACTAAAACACATTCCATCTAAATTGTAAGAAACAACGACAACTGTCATCACCAGAAGCAATTTGGCTTTACGACCTTTGAGTCATCTATAGACGCAGTTTTATCATTATCACTTAACTGGTTCAATAATACCAGTTTACTCTACTCTTGAGCAGCTGTGCTTACAGAAGCAGGAATCTCAAAAAGTAGTTCATCTTTTCCCGATATAGCACCTCTGCTAAGGGCTTCTGCCAACACAATGTCAGTCACAGATCACACACTTGGCCAGTGCATCGATGCCAGGAGAATCCTCTGGTGCAGACACAGCCTGGGAAAAAAATGTGAGGCCTGTGCAGCAGGTAAAAGAAAAGCTTGAACTGCATGCAAAATAGTAACAAGTCTGAATAAAGAACAGGGAAGATACTTGACCTTACATATTTTTAAAGAACAAAGGAAAAAAATTCAAGGTCGTATCTTCAGGAATAGAGACCAGGACATCAAATGGATACAGGGGCTGAGTCAATGAAAAGCACAAAAAATTATGAGTCCTAAGTTACACTTATGAGTAAGAGAATAGTTAGCTGACACAGCTGTTGGTGGCAGATTCATTATTGACCTATGTGTTTTCCAAAAGGTTTTCCTCTTGTATTTCAACTGTGAAATGAATTACTGGCTCTTGTTCATCGTGCAGACTTCTATGTGAAATCCAACTGAGTTTCAAAAAATACCCCACCACGTTAGAAAGGCAGACTAATAAAATGCAGGCAGTTTTACAAGTGAAGCACCTACAGCAGTTGAATTTTCAATCATGGGTCTTATCAATAAGACCCGTAACTAATAAATTTGAGAGGAAACATGAAATCTACATGGCATCATTGCCTTGGATACGAGTAACAGGAAGACAATCCTCCACACACACATAAAGCACTCAAGGGAACTCGCAGCCGTGTTTATTTTCCTGCTGCAGCCATGTTCTGACCAGCTAGACAATTATCTCATGTAATCAGTCAAATCTGGTAACTTCTGCACCTTTCCTAAGCAATATCTCTCATTTCTTCACAGTGTAAGCAATGACACTTATCAAGAAACTTTGAATCAGGTCATACCACTCTACTTATTCTTAAATGCACAGAGTCTTCTGGTAATTCAATTTGTGGAGCAACACACAATATTTTAAATCAAATGCTACGTAAGTGCTTTAAATGTTTTAAGTGCTTCCTTCCTACAACTGTAGAATGACTACAAACCCCTGGATACTACTGGAATTCAGAAACACACTCAAGAAACCCAGAGTGAACACACTAACAGGGAAGTCACTGCAGCAAGACAAAGGTCACAAGCAGCCTGTAAACCAGAGCTCACATGCAGCAAGCACTCTCACATAATTATGCCAGATGCTGCTTGCAGCCACGAGCCAAAGCTACCACAGTAAACAGTCTGAATTTGTCCTCTGTACACAACTTGTTCAGTACTGTTTGGTGCACCTAGGAAGGAACAAATCACTGTGTTCAAGTAACAGCCTCAAGGTGCAGCATAGGTTTTACAGCTTACTGTGCTTCCAGGAATGCCCGAGGGTACCTATGATTCACTACCTGGGGAAGTTGCCACCTTCCTCACCACTCCCATGTGTGCCTGCCACTGCCCGCCCAAGAGAGTCAACCTTTATCACTCAAACGATCAAGGTTAAAACTGACTTTTTCCAGTCTCCGGAAGGTGATTTTTTTCCCTCCTGATCATTTCAGATGGGAAGTTTAAACTGACAGTTCAAAGCACTTTGGGTGATACACAAGAATGGGAGAAGAAAATGCAGTACGGGATATCCTTATCAAAGCAAACCAGTTTGTCAAATCCATCACTTTAAACAAGCCTGACAACTGCAACCTCACCTCAGTAATGCAGCATGACTGGCAAGGTACATCTGTGACAGCAGATGTGCAGAAAGTGCATCTTAGAGGCATTTTTCCAAATACAGATATACATGAGGACCATGCATCTGATCTGGACTCCAATCTTTCATGCTTCATGTCCTTCAGATTTTGCAGAGACATTTTATCTGAAAATTCTCAGAATGGTAATTTACGACAGGATAAATGTATGTTTTGAGAGCATGCTTACTTAGGCAAATTCTACACTTTAAAGTCTCTGCTGCATAAACTGTGTGGCTTCTATATTTTCACGGAACATATTCCATTTTAAAACTATCTTGATCGTGTTTTCTTTCCACTTGGCTGTATCCAGCATCTCACACACAACAGATCACAGATTTCCTTTTCGAAACACTATTCCTGGATGAAACTTACTCACAGCTGTTCTAGACCTCAGAGGCAGAGGTACGTTCACCCCTCAGCAGCACAGATCCATGCTCGGCCACTTAATGAGAAGATGCATTTGGCAATGCCTGTTCTCGGAACAAACTACTCCCGATCCCTGCGTGACAAGGGCAGAACCGTGACCATGAATGCCCAGCTAAGAGCACTGTGGGTCACACAGGCTGACCACAGAGAGACACGGAGCTCTGGGAGCAGGTCCAGCCAAGGGTGACCAAGGTGATTAAGGGTCGGGAGCACCTCTCTTAGGAGCAAAACCTAAAGGAAAATGGCCTGGTCAGCCTTGAGAAGAGATGGCTGAGAGGGGACCTCATCAATATCTATCAGCATCTGGGGGAAATGTGTCAGGAGGATGGGTCCAGGCTCTGCTCGGTGGTACCAAGCAATGGGGCAAGAAGCAATGGGCAGAAACTGATATACAGAAGTTCCACCCGAACATGAGGAAGAACTTTACTGGGCAGTGACCGAGCACTGGAACAGGTTGCCCAGAGAGGCTGTGGAGTCTTCCTCACTGGAGGTATTCCAGACCGTCTGGACACAATTCTGTACAATGTGCCCTGGGATGACCCTGATCGGCCCCGGAGACTGGACCAGAAGACCCACTGCGGGCCCTTCCAACCTGCCCAGTCTGTGATTCTGTGACCTGCCGGGCATGTCACGCAGAGCACGACCAGGATGTCACCCGAGCTCCATCCCATCACACTCCTGCTCCTCAGTCAGGACCGGCACCGTGATAGCCGCTTTCCGGACGGGGCCAGCGGCCTGCCGGGCCAGGCCGCCCGCAGATCGCAGCCCGGACACCCCCACGCTGCTCCGGGCGGCCCGGCCGGCGGTGGGACCCCGGCCCCTTGCGCGGCGAGCCCGGCCCCTGCCGCCGCTACAGGCGGCGCCGCTCCCC
>VZTF01001712.1:310503-390718 GCA_013397755.1 Cnemophilus loriae
CGCCGGGAGGGCGCGGGCGCGCCGCCGCTTCCGCCCGCCCGCAGCGCCCCCTGCCGGCGCGGAGGGGCACCCGCAGCCCCCGTGAGGGAGCCCGGGCGGGGCCGGACTCAGGGCAGGGCGGGGCCGGGCTGGGCTCGGGGGAGCTTCCAGCCAAACAGCGCTGGAGTGGCCTCGGGGTGGGAGTGATCTGTGCGGAACGAGCTCTGGGCCGCTCACACGGGAAGCGCACTCCACATCTGGAGTGCTGTGTCCAGCTCCGGGCTCCTCAGTACTAGAGAGACGTGGAGCTCCTGGAGCGGGTCCAGCAGAGAGCAGCGAGGGTGATTAAGGGACTGGAGCATCTCTCTTAAGAGGAAACGCTGGGGAAGCTGGGCCTGTTCAGCCTTGAGAAGGAACGGCTGAGAGAGGCCCTCATCAATGTCTGCGAGTACCTAAAGAGGGGGTTCCAAGAGTATGGATCCAGGCTCTTCTCGGTGGTGCCAAGCAATGGGACGAGAGCCAATGAGCAGAAACTGATGCACAGGAAGTTCCACCTGAATATGGGGAAGAACTTCTTTACTGTGCAGTGACCGAGCACTGGAACATGGTCTGAGGTTGCCCAGAGAGGTTGTGGAGTCTCCCTCACTGGAGAAATTCCAGACCTATCTGGACACAGTCCTGTGCCGTGTGCTCTGGGATGACCCTGCTTGGGCAGGGAGGTTGGACCAGGTGATCCAGTGTGAGCCCTTCCAACCTACCCAGTCTGTGATTCTGTAATTCTGTGAAGTTTCAGCTAACGTGGCTGATTCAAACTTCCTAGGACTTTGTACTGAAGAGTTTAGGAGCAATCCTTGTTATAAATGAAATATTTCTGTTTTCTTCACGGTTATTAATTGAATCTGTCATAAAAATAATTTAATATGCAATACTGGAATTTTGTTCATCTGTGTGTCTATGCTTAGTTAAAATCCTTGCCTGTAGGCAGAGGAAGCTTACGTTTCTGTCTCCACTTATTTCCCTGGAGCACTCAGCTGAAGATGAAGAGGAGTCATCTTTGATATGTTTTTACAATCAGACAACTGCAGTCATCTCGTGCCTGGAAATGTTATTGTAGGTAGGAGGGAAATGTGAGAAGACACATGTTGCACAGATGAAAAAAGGACTGCAAATAAAAACAGCAATAAGATTGCAAAGCAAACACCTCGGGATCCCAACTAGAATTTACCCTGCTGCACTCTGAGTCAGTATATCTGCGTGCCTGGTAGTAAACAGCTTGAGAAATGTCCTTTAATTTGTAAATTATTACTATTTATGTAAGCATATTTTGACAAAGCTGTGGACAGCCCCTCTCCCAGTTCACCTTGTCACCTATCTCAGCAGGGCAGAAGCATTTCATATTCCACACATCAGCCTGCAGTTCTGTCTTGCACATCAGTAAAGAAGAAACTTGAACCACACAATAGAAAATACGTATCCAGCAGGTCGATAGCTTCCTGCTGGGACAGCCTCAATTCCACCCACATCGTGCTTCCTGTAGGCCTTCAGGTGTGCCTTGCCTGTACAGATGGGTGGCCTCCAGGATGAAAGTCAAATTCAGGCCATTTGAATACGGCCAGGAGTGTCCCTCCCCACCTAGAAAATCATCCTACACATCCTTTAGATTGCTTCAGGTGTGTTTTTACTGGACTGTTTTTCAGGTATTCCTCTGCTCCTACCCAGGCTGCTGCGGGCGTGGTTGTGTCTCCAAGCTTTCATACAGAACACCTGAAGTGATGCCATCCCCACACCCATGTACTCAGGTCCCTCTGCTAATCCCACTCTTGCCTGCCCTGGACGAAGTAGAATTGGGCACACAGACATCCATGACCAATCATTCCCTTCACCCGTATTGTTCAGAATGAGCGGTCCTATGTCGTACTTACACCTCACACCTACACCCCCCATGAATGAAACTGGAGTTTTGTAGCTACATCTGTAGTTCTAAACAGGCTGAGGAAAAGGTTTAATGCTGGACCACTGATTTTCCGTAATGCTAAACTACCAGCAAGCTTTTTGGCCTATATCTGGCCAAGACCAACCAGCATTTCTACAGCAATGCCTGGGCACCAGGAGAACACCTAGCACACACCAAGGACTGCTTCCAGGGAGAAGTTAGGTTTGGATTCTTCCTCCCATGCAGTCTTCCAGCACCATCCCAACAGGCTCTACAGCCTTAGAACCCTCCTTGTCCTCCTGCCAGGTCCCAAAGCATGGAACACATCTTCCAGTTTCATACCATACCAACAACAGTTTTGTGTGCCACAACAGTTTTTATGTTATTGTCCTAGGTTAAAAATAGGTTTANAAGGAGACACAAAAATGACAGTGAACTGTTACAGCCACAGTGCAGCACATAGAGCCTCGAGGAGACTCACAGCACAAACACCACGTGGTCAGTTTAAACACTTGGTCTGAGGGCCAGAAATCATTCCCTGGCCCTATTCTGTTCTGTGGTATAGGCAGGACCTGTATGGCTTACACCCAGGGCTGGTGAGGAGGAACCAGCACATTTTTACCCTGGGTGCATTCAAGTGAGGCAGGGCGTCGCATAACCCTGATATGGCAGATGAAGTTACTCAGGTGAAAAGCAGCAGCTGCAAGCTTGCACTGTCTGTCATAACCCAAAAACGGACGAGCAGTTGCTTCAGGGAGGGCTTCTACCTAGACAGACCATGTTTCCAAAATACTGAAGGAAAAGCAGAGGCAACAGAAGTCAGGAGAGAGAGAGAGCAACAGGGAAAGAGTGGGCCATTTGTGCTCCCCCCCACAGAGCCAGCTAGGTCTCTGCAAGCAGCTGTGCCAGTTTCTGACCAACATCAATATGTCAATTCCGCTTCTCAAAAATCACAAGCCTACTTTGGGTCTGCCCCCCGCAGGCATGTAACTGTGGGCAATTCTGCATTGGTATTGATAGCTGGGGCACTCAGCAGCAGCACACAGGGAGCAGCCACAGCCCTGCCACCCGCCCCCTGCGGCAGTGTCATATTGGACATCGCTGCAATGGAAAGGTTAAAGGAAACCTTGTTGAAAAGAGATGAGAAGGGGCTGACTTTATGTTTAGATGGTGCCCAGGGCTGCAGTGGGACAGGTTTTGGGGAGGGAGTGCAGAAAGGGTGGTTGAAACTCTGTCTCTGCCTCCTCTTGTTGGCAGAACAGTGTGAAGCTACTGGCCTAGAGTGGAATTTGACCTCACTTTGCCTTGTCTGGTTGGGAGACCCCCCCAAGTTTGGAGCATCTGTACATGGAATATGATGAGGATGATGATATTTTCTTTGCAAAATGGATGAGCAGCTTCTGGGGCCACAACTTGATCGACGAGGAGAAAGAAGGCAGAGGCCACAAGAAACGTCAGCCACGACTCTGTAGTGAGAGGAGAGCATCCCTACCGGTAAGAGCGGTGTGCAGCTTTCTCTGCGTGTGCATGTGGTTTATGTATAAATATAAGTTCCATCCCCAGAGGCATGGCCCTAGGGATGTATGAGGAGGAGTATGGGACACCTTGCCAAGTAAGTTCAGCTCCTGCTGGCAGCTGCTAGTTGCTTTTTGAACTCAGCTGTCTGCCAGGGTCAGGCCTCTGGGGTCTTGGAATACAGGAAATCTGGCGAACTCCAAGATAAGTGATGATAGGACCAGAAACGTAAGGAGAAGTGTGTAATAGCTGCCTAACTATGTATTACAGTGTTGTTCTGGCTGCTCAGCACAACCTGGCAGAGATCAAAACATTTTGCACCTGCATACGTAAAGACTGTCTGTAACGAGTCTGTTCTCATGTGAAAAACTGTGTAACTCCATATGTATTAAAAGGATTTGGACCTAATTCTGCAACTATATTGTCTCCAGGAGGTTTTACCCTTTACCCCTTCGGACTTACCTGTTTTCAGGTGCAACTTCTATTTTAAGCTAGAGGATGCAGTCCCTCCTTGTTTAAAACATCTGACCCTGAAAACAATGATACAACACATAACAAAGCTTACTAAACTGAAAAGTAAGATTTTAAGGTGGAAGTACATTCTTTATTCTTAAACTAAGCAGTTGGGAAAGGGGCAGGTTCATGTGCAGAAGGCAGCTCACAGCTGTCTAAGTGATTATCAAAATTAGGTTAAACTGAAAACAGCTGTTCACAGTCTTCTCTTTATTCAAAGACTGTTACTTTCATTGCAGCTTTTAAATGAACATTTAGGTGGTCCAAACCTGTCTCTTTTTTTTTTCCCACTACATCAGTTGTCTTGTCAAAGATACTATGTTTCCTTACAAACCATTTTTTACTTATATCCTTAGATCATAATGGCTGCAACAAAGCAAATGCTAATATATTGGGGAGGAACAGCTAATCTTTTCCAAACTTTTTTTTTGTGCCATTCTATGTTTCCATCTTGCAAGTTCTTCTCCATTGCAGCTGTCATGTTCTAAGCTGTGGGACTTTTCACTTCCAAAAAAATTGGCTAAGAGAAACAAACAAGTCCAAACCCACTTCCTTCCTCTTTCAATTCATGGACAGGCTGGAGAGGTAACCTTCATTCATAACTTCTGGTCTGATCAGCCACGTTTGTTATTTACTCTTATATTTCACCTTGGCCACAGATTGCAAGATAGGCTCTGAGCTAGAGCTTTGCTGCTGTATTCCATCAGAATGCTGAATATATAACATTTATTAATGGGGGGAGAGGGGAGATGAGATTAATTAATTTTACTGTATTTTATTTTTTTCACTCAGAGATCCATGCACGTGTGATTTCTTTAGGCCTCAATAGAAACTGGAGTGTAAGAATGTACCTTAAATCTCCTTCCAGGAGATTCAGCAAGGTCCTAGACACATCTTCTTGTATATTTGTGTCTGTATTCGTGTGTGCACAGACATTTCATCTGAAGCATGTCCTTATATTCAGTTTGTTCAAAAACTATTTAAATATTTAGCTAATAGCTATTCAAATACTTTGCTATACTTGCATTCCTGAATCCCTAGAATCTAGAATTTAGATTAAGTTAGCTGACAGAAAGACTGTGATTTTCTGATGTTACTGTTTAACGAGCTAAAGATGTTGTGTACACTTAGTTATATCTGGCCTTTACATTAATGCTTCACACAAATCTGTCTTGCTCCACTAGTTTCATATAGAGGATGTAAATTTTAACTGCTTTATTTCTCAGTGCCAGAAGTTGACTGGAGGAATGTGACAGGAAGATTTGTTTGGGGATTTTATGATTTGGGAATACATTTTGAAATGAACTCTTGATTTGGAAGCTGAGTAGTTGGTAGTAAAGAGCACTAGTACGTGTTGTCTTTAACCAAAGCCAGAAGTTAAACAAATGGGCACTACTGATACCTTGGAAATACCTCCAGAAAGAGTACCTCCTTGTTGAGAGCAGTAATTTGAGAGCTATTGGACCTGGATGTGTGTTTTTTACACAGTTACTACAAATTATAATTACTGTACGATTCATTATTGCAAATTATAATTATTGTAAGATTCAAAACACTGGTACTGTTATTTAAATATTGTCTTCATTTTATCAGAACGGTGCTAATTATCAGGAGGAATAATAACTGAGATTAGACTGCATCTCTTCTGAAAGCTAATACCTCCACAGCAGATCACAGTGTACCCTTCCTTCTGTCTCAACATTGCAAACTGAGATAACTCCACTGTCTAGATGAAAATGCAGTCAGCAATTCTGACACTGCTGTTGGCGAAAGCTCCTTGTGCAGGTACAGTGGTACTGCCAAAAGGGCACTGCCAGCTCACAAGGCTGGTATTTAGAGCATCAGCAGCGGAGCAGTCCTGCCCACGTGAACTGCTTCTGCACCGTGAGCCTTTTGGTGCTACACAGCAAAGGGGTAGCACAAAAGGTGGTTCTGCTGGAAAATCACTTGCAGCTCCAAGCTGGTATGTTGGTCTTTGTAGTTTTTCCTGTGCTGTAGTCAGACATTGAAGCCACTGCTCCAACCTCAAAGACAAAAATAAACTCCTGTGGTATCCTATTGTGGTACAGCCCCCATCCAAAATATGAATAAAGCTTGGTAGAATAACTCCCAAACTAACAACAGTTTTCATTTTTTTTTTCCCAGTATCTTGGTATACCTCACAAACATCACTGAGATGAGCTTCGCAAAATGCTTTTGCTATTGTCGTTTGCAGAAGGGAACACAAAATTATATTCATCCTTCACTGGGTCACTTGTAAGTCAGGCTAAAACATGTAACTTCAATCTGTCAGGCTAAAACAACATGTAACTCCACTCTCCTGAAAAGCTCAGAGCTGTATGTGTTGCTGTGGGCCAACACCAAATGTGAAAACTGCCTGAGGACAATTAAGTCATCTGTTTCCATCTCCTTTATTTAACTTGTTCCCCTGGCAAACTTTAGACAAATTAACTCTGATACCCTTTTTGAAACCTCCAGCTATGACTTTCCTTGACACATTCTAGTTATCCTACATTGTTTTGGTTCAGAACAGTTCTTACCTCCCAGACATTTTGTTGTAAGGAAAAGATTAGAGGTAAAGGAGAACTGATAAAAATTTTACAATCCTATACATGTACCTACCTTCAAATAGACATTGTTGCTCACAGGAGAAAATTGCTAAGAGCAGCTGAGGGTGGGAGCAGAACAACTGACTGCTGTTGAAGTTACTGACATTTAATTAAAACTAAAGACCATCTACCACAATGTTGTTACTACAGAGCAATTGGAGCCCAGACCAAAACGTTTTTAGGAAATCTATGCTTGTCTATAAGCTTCTCGGAAAGAAATGAAGCCATGTGAGAGCATCTGAATGCCAGATGTTCCAAAATATCCCTAGAATACTCGGGTCATTGTGTAAACTCCAGCAAACAATGACCACTTGTGCTGATACACTGAAGATTAATGTTCTCACTGACAGCTGTGCAAACTCTCAGATCAAGCCCAAAAGATGTAAGCAATTAGCTTGTCTACAACAGAAACTGAGAAAGAGATAAGGCAGATTATACTGACAACAAATTTTGTTGTGTGAAGTATTTTTGTTTGTGCACCTTTTGTGTGTTTGAGATGGGCAATTAGCAGAAGATTAGCTGCTTTGTAAATAGATACGCTGAGCATGAGTGGCTTTTACCCAATGCAGAAAAAAGGAGTACTAATGGGGATGAGAAACAATCCCTGAGATCCCTTCTGGCTTTCCCAGCACTGGCAAAAAATCCCAATTTTGATAGTGGAGAATTTAATGTACCATGCAAAGGCACTGTGAGAGAAGGCACAGTCACAGTAATATGATTGCATAGACTTGTCTGTGTAGCTTTAGCCTTGGCCCACTGAGGCAGATGGACATTTCAGAGGAAAGCTTGTCCCTTTTCTGGACCATTGCTGCCATACCAGTAGGTAAACTGCAGTCTTTTTGTTAGGGGCTTAACTGTAATTCTATCTGTGAAGGGAAATTAAAAAGCAATGTCTTAGTAAAAGAAAATATTTACAGACATTGCAAAGCAGGATTGATAGGATACAATCCCTCATTTCAGCTGTCCTCCTATGTTTGTGGTTTGTTTTTTTTCCCAAACCCTCTAGGAATAGATACCAGTGATTTTTACCATGAGACAATTTTTATTTCCAGGAAAAAATATATGTTGATGCCATTAAAATGACAGGGAAGACATTTAGCTTGTTGAGCCTGTCATGGCATCTGTGCTCCTGTCCCTCAAGCACAATGCGATTGCTTTGATGCTTTCTAAAGTAACAATACAATATGACCTTACAGAACTTGCAGCTGTATTGACCGATTTGAAACCAAAGTAAAAATAATATGGCAGAAATCATTAACACTACTCTCAGGGGCAGTCCATAATACTGGATGTAGTAAGCTTGTGCCTGGAAAAGAAAATGGAACCAGTACCATATGTTTTGTAAACTCTTCAACATTAGGTACTTCTGTCGGGTGTGAGATTTATTATTTTTAGCATCTCTCATCAAGCCTGTCTAATGTGATGTAGCCGCAGCCATTTGAATGCACAGCCTCTCTATTCAGAGAAAGGCTGCATAGGTCCCCGTTGTGCCAATACATTTAGAGTAGCATTTGGGCCAGAGTGGATGAAATTGTGTGCAGGACATGTTTCAGGTCCCTTGCAATCCAAGGTTTGTAGATTCATGTGAATGCTGTACCAAGTTGGTTTAGTTTTCCTGTTTGTTAAAATAACAAAACAACCAATACACACACCACGAACCCTGCGCTGAGTGTAGCGTTTTCCCACTGGATTTTCTTAGAAAGCATTTCAGAACCTGTAGGACAAACCTGCATTTGTTATAAACAATCACAGCTCCCTTAAAGCCAGCAGATCTTCTCAGAGTTACTTAGTAGCTGAAGGCTTAGTGCCAGGCTTATACAAAAGACAGAATCACAGAATCAATTAGGTTGGAAAAGACCCCTGAGATCATCAAGTCCAACCTTTGACCAAACCACCACCATGTCAACTAGACCATGGCACTGAGTGCCATGTCCTGTTTTTCCTTAAACACCTCCAGGGATGGTGACTCCAGCACCTCCCTGGGCAGTCCATTGCAGTGTCTAATCATCCTTTCTGTGATGAAATTCCTCATGATGTCCAAAACATATATGCATTCAAAAATGTGTGCAGCAGCTGGGAGTGCTTTAATCTGACACCTGCAGGGGTGTAATTTTCAGTACCTCCCATCTCTCGCAATTTTCACCATCTGCATCTTACCAGTGTTCAGCTACTCATTCTGAAAATCATCAACAGCTGGCAGGGTTTGGGGTATCCCTGGCTCTGTGTGGTGTCCTTCTCACACATCTCTTCTACAGGTCTGTCTGTTTCTAAAACCACCAGTACATGACTCCACAGGACACAGCAGTTCTGTATCAGTTTAATCTCCTTTACAGACATTCAATTAAACACAGCCGATGCAGATCAATAACTTTTATCTGGACGCCAGGCCTAGGAAAATTAAATCACACAGAAACTAAACAACTATCTACTCCCTCCCTACTTCAGTCCTACAAATATAACTGTAGAAGTCTGTTTCCTACCACTGCTTTGGTAGGGATCTGTCCCTCAGTACCCTGAAAGTGCTCCTTCATTAGTTCAAGACAAATGCACCCAAGAAACCAGCAGAAAATTCAAAGCTGGGCAGTAAAGGATCTTGTTTGCATGTAGGCTGTGCTGAAAATTTGTGAGAACTGGGTGAGAAACGGTTGCTGTCACACTCTAAACTCAAACAGCTGATAAGACCTGGAGGACTTGTGGGTCAAACCTCTCATCTGACTCATCTGGCCACTAAAGGCTGGATAATGCATTTTGAGAGTCGTGCCTAGAAACTGCAGCCAGGTGCAAGGCCTGAGTTTTTGAGGTTATGAAAAGTCGCAGTTCCTTTCAGTGTCAGTGAACACTAAGAGGACCCAGCACACTTGACATTTGAAATGTTCATTTGTGTGCCAAAACTTAGATCCTCAAACCCAGAAAAAATAGGAAATTCTGCCACTGCTGCCTGCAAAAAACAAGTTCTTGGCGATGTGATTCTCCTGCACTTAAAAAGAAAGATACAGAATTCTAGGCAAGGTTCTTCACTTAGCACCACTGCTTGGAGAGTCTCTGTGGCAGAAAAAAATCTGCTTTGTGCGCTCTGCTTTAATATTCAATAGTCAACAAAGACCTTTTGTTTTTCAGGCCAAGCTTTCCTCCCTCCATACAACGCGACTTCATGCTTCTGCCAAAGGCTCATCTTCAGGCCACCTCAGGGGCTCCAAGGAATTTCAAGAAGACCAAGATGTCAAATGCCACTGCCACAGGAAGGCAAGCAGAACACCTTCAGCAGACAGCTCATGCCCAGAGACAAGATCAAACTCCATTCAGGAATTTGCAGGGTCCTTTGAAAAGCAATTGCATCTCAAAAGCAAACGCTCAGTTTCTTTGGTAGGTAACAACTGACTTAAGATCACTACAGAAGAAAAAAGCCCAACCAACCAAGTCAGCTTTATCCTTTGTGTAATTGCTGTGACTTTGATGGGGGAAGTGCAGAAATAAACTCCAATTAGAATTTCTCATATTTTGTGGTCTCAAATTACTACAGTAGCACAAACAAGGCTAAAGTTGTATCATTAGTGTGAGGATTCTTTTTATGGTGTTACTGTCTAGGCTTATTCAGGAATGTTTATCCTCAAAATGACACACCACACGGGCTCCTGTGGCAATGTTTTCAGAGGCTTCTATGGCTGCGACAACAAAACATGACAATATAAACCCAGGTTTGCTTCACTTTTGCTGCAAGAGCCAGCTCGCTTTTTCACTGCTGCTGACCTGACTTAACCTATATGGTGTTATCTGTAATACTGCCAGACACTGCAGTGTTTGAGAGGCTTCTCTTTTACCCCTCAGGACTCCATCCTTCTGCTTGCTGCAGCATCACCACACAGCTGCAGCAGCAGCTATTGCTATAAGTGGCTGAACATATTTTCACTGAAAGGGCAGGCAGCAGGGGATTCTCCCCCCATATCATCCTTATCCCCATCATTCTGTCCAGAGCAATGAGCATTTTTTTTGTCTGGTGTGTGTTGATGAAGTAGCCAATAACAACTTTTTGTCTATGACACTTTAATATATTTTTATTATTATGTTACATAATATCTGCTGTATCATGCAATGGAAGAAAGGGTAATAAATCCTAACTCACTTTTAAGTATCAGAAGAACACTACCAAATTGTCACTCCATTCAAAAACCTGTGCTTGAATAACACCTGACATTAGCATCAAATAACCACAGAAGGAAGTATCTTTTTTTTTTTCAGTTTCTTGACACTGACAGTTTGTATGGAAAAGTAATTTTCAGCTCTCTTTGCACAGCAAAAGAGGGGAAAAAAATCTATTCTCAATAAGCAGCATAATTACATGATCAGTCCCATAATTATAGTCCTTGCATGACCAGTCCTCTAAGAATATGCAGAATTATGATGATGACAGCACTGTTACACCATTATCAAAATTTCAAGTGCATTCCATAGTCTTTTTCCTCTTTAGGAACTATTCAATTGATTTAATTTGGAAATTTACATTGCCTCATGTGCCAACATTCACCAGTGGTTGTCTGGTTTATCATTCATAATTTCTGAAAAATGCCTGTGGCTAGAAAGTCTGTGAGTGTGTAGTTGATGTATGATTGGTATAGTGAGCATAATGTATTAAATATGGCTTCAGTTCCAGTTAAAAGCATGGATTCCAGTGCCCCTCTGTAATCAGCAGTGAGGTGAGCTGAGCTGTATTTTAATCTGTTTTTCAAGCAGACCAAGTTGTTGTCATTCCCTCAGTCACGATTGTAGTTTGGGAGATGTGAAGGACTTGCAAATCTCAAAGAACTGAGCAATAGGTCAGAGATCTGAAAGGAAATTTGGGCTTAAACCTGTGTCTTCAAACAGAACATTTTTTTTGCATTCAGAGCTCTGTGGGTGCAATTCAAACCACCACTATCAGACAGGTGAACAGTGTGGGAAAGGTAATTCATCTCATTCCCTGCATATTGCTTTTCTCTTATAAACTTGTCTTTGAGAACCCTTCAGACCTTGTTTTCGGTGAGGTCTTCACAGCTAGTACTGAGCAGCATTCAGGGACGTAAAGATGGATCATGTGAAAGGACAGAAACATGGAGCCTGGCCTGAAATCTCAGAGCCCCTCCCTTTCTTCCTCCTGTCTGTTCTCCTCTTCCAGTGCACTGAGCCTGTGACCCTCCTATCATATACAGAGTAAAATCAAAGTATGCGTGTTGCTTCTTGCTGAGCTTTAGGGTGACTGGCTTGGGCCTTGAATTTGAGCCCATCATGGTAAAGCTGATCTTGGTGAGGCAGGTTACTGGAATATTTTGTTACATAGTGAAATAAAATAATGAGCTGCTTTTTCGTTCTTGTAGGAGTCACTTTTAATTCCCTGCTGTTTTTTCTCTGCCTTTTAGCAACCTGAAGGTGCAAAGGAGAGACGAGAAAGAGAAAAATTGCATTTGAGAAAAAGCAAGTATCATAAGAAAATGGGGGAGAAATCAGAGGCAAGGAGAGAGCGGGAAGAAGCTGAAGGTTCACAACTACCTGCAAAACACAATGAGCAGTTTCCATCACAAGCAAGCATTCAGAAAGGTTATGTATGCACAGGCAGCTAGAATGCATTGAGATAAACAATCTTAACACTCCCCCTGAAGAGCAGAGGGAGCATTCTTGTTCTGTTTGGACTAGAAGAGGCCTATTAGCTAGAATAACCTGTAAGCTGTAAAATAAAAGTAAAATTCAACTGCATCCCTGGCACCATGTTACTACCTTCCTTTCTTTACTTTTGTCATTAGAAATGTGACCTTTGTCATAGGAGTATATCAGTAGCAAGATCCAAGTTAGAGATTAACCACAATAAAAGCGTTTCAAGCAAATTTAGCATTGCAGCAGGAGAGTGGTGGATGTGTTCATTTAAGAGGAGACCACCATCTATGTATTACAGAGACATGCAAAGTCATCCAAAGCCTTATGTTTCTTTTTTAATTGAAAACAGGCTTTTTGGTAGGTTTGGGAAGAAAATAGTACACATAAACAGCCAACTGCTTCCTGGCCTTGACATTCACTTAGATTTGTCTTGAAAAATATTTCAGCTCCAAATTTATGTAAGTAAGAGAAGAGAAGCCCATGTTCTCTCCTACACCTCCCTGATGTCTCACTTCTCTCTGCTTTTCCTATCACTGTGCGGTATGACTCTGGTTTCTACGGCATCTCCCAGCCCTCTCCCATGTCCTCAGTCCCATTTCCTCAGTCACACAACTAGTTCTTCCTCCCAGCTTTACCCTCATCACCTTGCTTCTTTTGTAGCCTTCCCCCTCTCCATTTACTGCTTTACTGCCTTATAGCTACCAGCCTCTTTTGCTACATCTCAACTTTTACTTCATTAAAATTTGAGCCTTGCTGAAAATTCTCCAGTAAAACCAGAGAGATTCTGTCTCTCATATTTCCATATAATCTCTTCAAGGGGTTGCTGAGGCATTGCAACCCTTTTTCCTTTTCCAGAACTTGGGCCGAACTGGCTGTCTATGGTAAGCAGGACCTAGGAAAACTGTTCTTCTGGCTGAGGAGCTCCTGAACACAGGTGTAAATCTCATCTCCACATTCTTACAAACATATGCACACTCCTACAACCCCCCATGCACCCCTTTCTTCAATGTGCCAGTGCAGATATAACCCTGCTCTCTTTGGGAATAATCTACCCAGGCCTAGTATGGAGAAGGCCTGATTTGGATAATATGGTTAGAGAAGAGTGAAAACTAACGAAGTCATGAGCAAAAGTCAAGGCCTGATGGATATTCTTCCTGTGATTTTAATGTAATTAACAAAGATCTTACTAATTTACCTTAGAGCCTTACTTTTGAATATTCAGCCCTTTAAAAACTTAGGGCATCCTTAAAACTTTGTAACACTTAATCTCCATTAAGGGATTGCGTTGTTTGTTTTTTTTGTTTAGGGCTTTGGGGGATATATAAGAAAACAATTGAACCCTTACTGATGCTTGTAAATTGCTTCTTGCCTCATAACATATATTATAAACTAATAAATCTAATAATGGAAAGATGTTGTTCCTATGCATAGTTCCTGTCCTTCCCAATCCAGACTGAATTTTTATGAAGTTCTTCTGTCAGCCAAAACTTAGATACAGATGACTTTTCCTTTACAACCTTAATCTGAAGACTGCATTACAAAACATCTGTATAGAAAAGAACATGGCCAGCAGTGTGTGAGCTTCTCTGATAAAACCTCTCACATATATCCTTTCAGGTAGCAGCCTGTCTTCCCATCTTGGGAGAGCTGAATGCCGTGGCTGCATCAGCTTTGCCTGCATTTCAGGCCATCAGCTGCGTCCTCATGTTTTACAGACAGGTTAACTCAACAGGCCCCAGCAGAATTTGCTTGTGTTCATCAGACCAACGTGCTGGTTGTACACCACACCTGATGGAAAGAAAACACTAAACAGAGGTAAAATAGGAGAACCACATGTGGCTGCCTGTGACTTGCTGTTTACCATCTCCCTAAAAGCACAGAGAAGCCTCACTGCCACCGAGGCAGCCAGGCAGCTCTGCCTGCAAACTACTGTGTTCCCTGTATTCCACCGAATCCCATCTCTCTGATGGGAGAGTCTGTAAGTGTTTATGTGCTTTTGAACTGGCCCATCAGCCCCATGGTGTGACTCTGGAAACAGAAGCTTTCACACAGTGCCCTCTATTTACTCAAAAGTGTTCTCTCTTGCTTTGTATCATGGCTGATTAGACCAACAGCCCTTTCGAGCTCAGTCCCATCCAGTCTGAGGCAATAGCATTACTTAGAAGGACTGAAGCTTGCATGATAGAATGAAATCATTCTCCACAGAAATTAACAAGTATTCCATAACAAATCAGGCATTTGGGAAGGAAGGTAACCATCCAAAGAGGAATCTGATTGCAATGGCACGTCTGATATTTCTGTTTCCACAGGAAGTGGAATATACAAGTAGTCAGAAAGACTCCAGAGCATTTTCATTCTCCCAGTAGGTCACTGGTTCAGTTGCGACTGACATAAAAAATGGTCACTGCCTTGATTCCATCCTGAATTCCCAGAGCAATAGGGCTGGCTGTGGGCAGTTTCTGCACAAACATCCATTCCTGGGCAAACACTGTTTGCTTTTTCTGCACTTTCCAAGAGTGTGATGGCTGCGAGTTGCATCAGAGTCCAAACCTCAGACATGAAGGAAGTCATGCTTCAGTGGGAAGTAAAGACAAAGTGATGAAAAAATCCAAAATGCTCATTAATAAGAAATATTGAAAACATGAAACAGAAAGGGGAACAAGCACGAAAACTGGTGTGATTCAGGGACTCATGAAGGAAATATTAAACTTACCATGTCTCAAAAGTGGAAGACCACGGTCTGATAAAACGTTCATCCTTGTGGATTCTTCCAGGACTTCAGGCTAGCTGGAAAGTGCTCCTATGGGAAGGGAAGATGTGAGTATATAAAAGCCTTTCAAGAGCAAGAGAGATTCAGTGATTTCTGAGAGGGCTAAGAAGAGGACATCAGTTGTGGTTACCTCCTCTGTCGGATGGGCATTCCCAAAGCCAAATATTTATTCTTGCTTCTCAGGTATTGTTTAATTGCAGCATGGTTTGGAGGATGAATTAAATTTTGAGTGCTGGGTAACTTATCATGTATTGGTATATGAAATGCCGTACCCCACACAGGTAAAATGATGTAACAGCTGTATTTCTGTACATGCAACAATCCTTCCTGGAGAAAAAAAAAAGGTAATATTTAAATTCATAAATAAAATAAAAATAAGCAACCACAATGTATAACTGAAGAAGAATATAATACCCATTAAAAAAAAAAAAAGAAACAAAGTATTAAATACAAAAAATATTAAAATGTTCATTGGCAGGTTTTTGTTCTTTAGCACAAAAAGTGGTATTTGGGTAAGCACAGCCCTGGCTCTGAGTGCCTTCAGTGTACATGTGAATAGTGTAATACCATGCAGAGGTATAATAAAGCTTGATAACTGAAATTATTCACACAGCAATGAATCATAATCACGGGACTTTGAGCTTATCACAGCTTTCTGCTAAAACTGTTGTAAACAAGTATGTCTTGAAATATTTCCAGAGGGATATTACAGCCAAAATCTAAGTCATTCAATGAGAGAATTGAACACTGAAATACAACAAACTTCATAAAGAATGCCCAGCGTGCAGTTGTTGTGCCAGAGCTTTAGGTAATTGTATGAGAACAAATGTGAAAATAAACCCACTCATCATAGAAAACATTGCTCATAGCATGTCGATTTTCATTTTCACTGTTGTTTTAGATTGGTTTGACAGATGCTATTCCTCCTACTAGGAGCATCTCTCTGAATCCCAGCTCAGTATCTACAATTTCTTGGAGAAAGATAATTTCTCTCAGCTATGTCTTGTCCCTGAGGTCAGACAGAAAATAAGAGCAAGAAGTGATACAATGAGCATCAATATTCTGTCAGACTGGGCACATTCTTGTCCTTCTTATATGTTTGTCAAAATGCTTCAGTTCATACAATTTCTAAACTGATGAGAGTTTTGGTGTGTTGAGAAGACCAACCAACTTGTGATGGTTGTACATGAATTTTCATCAAAAAGCCATTGAGGCCCCTACAGAGAGTCCTCAAACTGGAGAATTAGTCCTGTTCCTGATAATGAAGTATCAAAAAAGTCCTCTTTTTTTGCTCTAAAGCTTGAGCAGAAGGATTCATGGACATGGCTACCTGCAGCCATATCCCATGATATGAGGTGAATGCTAAGGTTTGGTCCTTTGAAAAGCAGCCCTTCCTGGGCCATTACGCAATGGCTCTCATTTGAAATACTGCTCTTCCTGTATACACAAAATACATCTTCAATGTTTCTCATAAGCATTTTAAATATAGTGGGTCTACTCCCTGAGGACTCCTATACAGAGAAATTTGTCTGTCAGAAAGCAACTACAGTGATTTTACATTAGCACAAGTTTATGCCTGGCAGAGAGGAATGGTTAGGGCATTTCTTTGCTCTAGTGGTCCCAGCAGCAATAAAAAGTCCTCAGGGAGAACAAAATAACTTTGGGCTGCTCTCATCTGTGCAGGAGTGGCAATCACAGTTTACCCAGGATTTGGGATGCAAAATAGATATTCATGAATTACTTCTCCATTGTGCCAGGTTCTACATACCCACAGCTGCAGACGAGGCTGCAGATGAGGCTGCTTCAGACAACAGATCTTCCATTCCTTTAATGCCTTTTGCGTGGAACAAAAGGATTCTCACATTAGGATAATCCAGCTCTCAGCTGGTCAATGGGCAAGAACCATAATGTCCATCACTCTCTCACTGAGAGGGTACTCACTGCAATTTGATCACCTAATCTAAAGGAATTCTGAGCTGAGAATGCTTAAAACTGATAAAAATTTCTTTTCAGTTGAAGCAAGACTTGGATCCATGTGCAATTCTCATGGTGACTTGGGGACAGACAGGAGCACTTCACAGAACTTCACTGCATGCACAGCTTTCACGAAGAGGGGTCATGGCAAACTCTCAGGGCCTTATTTTCTGTTACATGCCATATAGAGAGTAGAGAAAGGACAGATCTTGACCAAACCCTGAATGCTGGTGACTGAGAGGTGATATGTCTGTGTATTGAAGCTGCTGCAGTAATTCTGTATTACCAGATGCTGCTACTTAGAAGGTGGGAGAACCCTCAGTATTATCTTTAATGGCTTTTAACAAAGTTTTGCACTGATTGAAGGACAAAAGGTGAAGATGGTGGGCCACACTGAAGCTGCTGCAGCCAGAGTGTGTCATTCTTTAAATAGCTGTATTAGTGGAAAAAGGGAACACAGTGCTCTAAAGGAGCTGCAAGCAGCTGGGTGTTTCAATGTCTGCGGTTCAGAGCTGGCACTGCAGAGGGGGAGCAATCAGTTCTCCTAATTCCCAGCTAGCTGATGTACTGTGTCCAGCTCTGGAGCCCCCAACACGAGAAAGACATTGACCTGTTGGAATGAGTCCAGAGGTGAGCCACTAAACTGATCATAGGCCTGGAGCACCTCTCCTATGATGACAGGCTGAGAGTTTTGGGACTGTTCAGCCTGGAGAAGAGAACGCTCCAGGGAGACCTTAGAGCCCCTGCCAGTACCTAAAGGAGACCTACAAGAAATCTGGATAGGAACTTTTCACAGGTGCGTGGAGGTTGTGGACTCCTCATCCCTGGAAATGTTCAAGGCCAGGCTGGATGAGGTCCTGAGTAACCAGGTCTATTGGAATGCTCCTTGACCATGGCAGAGTGCTTGGAACCAGACAATCTTTTAACCCAAACCATTCTGTGATTCTATGATGATAGAGATAAATTATATGGTATAGTTGTTGCCTACATTGATAACCTCAGGAAAGGCACCAAGCACCAAGTACCCCTCTCTTTGGAGGTTCTTTCTGTAGGTGGCATCCAAGAAACATTGGTGGGGTGGAGTGGAGTGAGAGAAGCAGGCATAACTGCTGTGCTGTAGTTGTACTTTAAAACACGAATCTTATCTCAAGGCTCTTTGGTCTGGTATCAAACAAGCAAAAATAGAAAGCACTGGATACCACATTCTTCTAGAAAAAAAATAAAGCTGTGTCTGACCTGGATCCCGCTGAAGTTATTCTGATGATAAGAGGACTTCATCTAACAATAGTAACCTTCATTTCCTTAAGATCAATGATTCAGTAAATATTTTGGATCAGAGATCTTAATTTCTGAATGGAGTATATCATCTCCACCTCTCAAAATTCCTGGGAAATAACAGGAATTCTTGCATTAAAACCCTGTTTGCAAGTGCTCTTTTCCACTTGCTTTTAACAGTGCATTCAAAAGTGGCTGCTAAAGAAACCAACCTGTCCCACATGTCATGTCCTGGTGCTTCTATAAAGTCAGTGGCAGGTTCTTGTCCTCTGTGATGAAGAAGTCAAGAAGAGAGGGTCCTTTAGGGTTACAGAGGGGAGCTATTCAAGGCTTGATTCTAGATACAGAAGAAAAGAGAAATCAAAGCTTTACTCAGTGGATTAATGCATTATAAGGTTAGTGTAAGTGGTGTGGATTTCTCCGAAGTTCAGAGATGAACTTTGAAGGTAAAAACCCCTAGCTCCTTCCCAGTGATTAGGGAAGAAGTCAAAATATTTTTACAATTCCTTGGACAGTGTAAATCAAAATTGCACATTTGCTACAAAATACATTGTTTGCAAGTTCTGTCACTTATGATCATTAATCAACTAGATAACATTTATAGCCATTTTCCAGCAGAGGGAGTCCATCCATACCAAGTGAGAACATGCACTACAGTCCAGTGCAAGCACGAGTTTGAGACTAAAATAGTTACACTGCCAGCAGGAGACAACCATCATCAAGAACACAGGTCCATGTGGTCAAATTTTGCCCTGTGTCATTCATATACGACTTTTTTTTTAATATAAATGAAATCCATATACACTGAAACCCATGGCAGAGTTTAGTCTGGTATTAGGGACTGCAGTATTTACCCTGTGGTCAGCAGAAAACCCTGATCCAGCTCTGGAGATCCCATTTTGCTGAATCGCTCGTTGGCAGCTCCTTGCTGCAGGTGTTTCCCAAACTGTGTTATTCCTCTACCCTCCATTTCCAGGGCACAGCCCACACTCCCCTCCTTGGAGTGTGTGGAGAGCTGCTGGTGCAGCCCTGGATGCCCCAGCCCCACGCATACGGAATGCCCAGGCTGGAGGGAAGGGATGAGCACCGACCACACGGAAGGATGGAGGTCCCCGTGGCTGCTGCTTTCCTTGGGGTCAACAGGTGACAGACGGCTCACCAGCTACTGCCCAGGGAGCTGCTCCTCCAGCCAGCCGAGCTTCTCCTCACCTCTCTGGCAACCCTGGGGTTCATCAGCTTCCACTCTGCACCCAGAAACCAAGGTGGTTTGCCTGCCCACACTTTTCTGAAACCTTTGGTACTTGCCTATAATCACTACGTCATCACTCAGAGATTTGCTGCTCCCAGTGTTCAGTCCTGCTTTCCATATTTTCAATGTTAAATACACAAAATATTTGGGGAAACACTCTCCTAGTCCTTACTATAGGAAAGATAATACATTTCTTGCCCCAGGTTTATTCTGACAGAAATTTCTCAGTGAGAAAAAGCAATAGCATTTTTATTCTTATAAGCAGCACATGCATTTTTCACACACACCGTACCTGAAAATAAGCCATATTTTAAAATACATTCCAAAATATCTCTGTTCATCAAATGCAACCTCTCCTCTACAACAGCTAAGTGAGATGAGTGGCATGTCCACCCCAGTTTTGGCTGGTCCAGCTCAGAGTCTGGGGTGTGGGGAGGTTTATACTGGACTGAGAACTCTGGTGGTGAAGGGCAGGGATGCTCTCCTGTTAGGCAGCTTTGCTGTGAGGGTACATCTGGCAGTGGGACAGAAATAGGCACCTGGGGAGCAGAAGGAGTCTTAAACCACTCAGCTTCTTTGCACAGGTAACATGAGTTACAGTCCTTGGCCTCTCACTGTTATTGCAGAGGAAACCTGGACACATAAAACCGTATTGAACTTCATTCTCCAAGCACATACAAATATGCTAATTGCAGGGGGATTATTTATGGCTGTGAAGTGAAGCATAAATGGACACATTGGCAGGATTAGTTCGTATGTCCTGTCAAGTAAATGTGTATATTTGCTCAGAAACAAAAAGCAGGTAAAACAACTGTATTTCATAAAATAAACAAAGTAAGTCACGGGAAAGTCAAAACAAAGCTGATGGTAATTGAAAGAGGATGATTTGGCTGGGAACTTCAGCAGGAGACACAGAATCAGAATTGAATCCTTCTTTCCCTTTTACACTAACCACTGGCTTACTAAATTAGTTGGTAATTTCATTTTTGCTGTGCCTGTTCACCAAGGTACAAAATAACATTTTGTGCAGATTTATATAATAGATGCATTATACATATATACATGCATATATATATATATATATATATATATATATATATACGGAGAGAGACATGTGCTGACAATTAGACATTTGTATATCTGCATCTCCCAGGAGAACTGTGCTCTACTGTGGGTTTCTGTCCACCACTCCCCCTGCCTGGCCACAAACTACTACTTTTCAAGCTGCCCCTGGGTTTCTCTGCTTTCCCTCAATTTTGTTGCTCAGAAACAGCCTTCTCCCCATCAATCCCCAGCTTCCCTACAACAGCCTTTTCCTACAGAGATGCTTAGCTGACTGCCTGTGACCCCCTTTGTATCCAACACCATCCTGCGAGCTCAAACTCATGTTCGAGTGCGCCTGTGCTGAAAAGGTGTCTGTGTCAATATATTCCAACCCACGGGCAGATGGACATTCCCATGCTGTGGGAAACCTTGTGAAAAGGCAGGAACAAGTGGGAGTCTGCACTGTGGAAGTGGCAGTGCCAGCTGGGCTTCTGGATTAAAGCAAAGAGGAGCAGGAGCCAAGTGAATTAATGCTGAAGCACCTCTGCAGCTGTGACGTGGTGCCTGGCTTGGGAGCAGGGTTGGTGACACCAGGGGTGAAGAGCTCAGGCTGGACTTTTTCATGGGGTGGTCTGATTAGTGCATGCCTGGGGAGAAGTGTAGTGGAGAGAGCCCAGAGCTGCCTTTGGGATGGAGCTGGTTTGTAAGATGTGGTTTGGGTTGACAGGGGCTCTGTAAATTCGGGTGTTATGGGAGGCCAAAGTTTCACTAAGTGACAGCCAAGCAGGAGACCAAAGGATCCATTTCCCGGTGGGATGGGACACATGGCCATGTCTGTAAGGAGCTGACTGGGAGGACAGTGACTGAGGGGAAAGTATTTGTCTCCTGGGAATATTGCACCTGGTCACAGAGAATTTTGTGACTTGGATGGACTCCTTCCTTATTACTGCTCTTTCTCTTTCATGTGTATGATAAATGTGTGTATTGGGGGAGCTTTTGTGCACCAGAGATTTTATGGCCCTGGTGTCCCATGGGATGAAAAGACTGGTACAACAACCATACCTAGCAAGCAGGAGGACATTTACCTGCTGTGCTGCAGAAGAGCCAAGGGAGAAGGGTCGCAGGAGGCAATGCCTATGCAGTGACACTGGATTTCCAAACTTCTCATCACTCCACTCTTACCTTCCACAGCTGTGTTCCTGCTCTCACTTTCCCTCTTCTCCTGAAAAAGCGTTTTTCCCTCTTTCTCTCTAGGCTGGGCTACAGCTGATGTTTTTCATACCATTGCTTAACCGGCCAGTTTCCCCATCCTGTTCTTTCTGCCTCATGTCTCTGTCCAGAGAGCTGTTCACCCTGCTGCCTTCCCCCAGCTAACTATCCTGACTCACCCGAGGTACGTGCAGAACTGCAGCAAGTGAGCCAGAGCGACTGAGGGAATAAAAATTAACAAAACAATGAGGAAGATAAAATTGCAACATTAAAAAAATATAGAAAGAACACCATTAGGTTTACAAAGTTAAACTCTCAAAAGCTGGACAAATCCAGACCTAAGGCTGCCTTTAGAGGGAGAGTTGGGCGCCCTTTTCCCTTCCCCCACACAATGTGTATTATGTGACATGATTTAATTGTTTGGCTGCATACTATTTTTCCCACAGGACTAGTGCCTCATTTAGTGTAAACGCAGGACAGCGTCTGGGAATGAAGCTGGTCTCTGCATTTCCTGGACTAAGTGTGTGACTGGGAGCCCCGTTTATCACCACCTAACCCAGACACTATGCTGAATTTGGAGCTGCCATCTTCTTCATGAGCTTTTCTGGGGTGACTTCCCTGCAACCTCTGACTGTTTATCATCACAGTGTGCCTTAAAGGTGAGAAGCTATGTTTCCAGGAAAATGGGAACTTTTTATTATGGTTTGATGGATGTTTTTTTAATACTCTGTTGGCTCTGTCATTTGTTCAGAATACTTTATGATTTAACTAACTGATGCAGCAGACTTCCTCTGCTGTTCTGAGTGCTTGGTGCTTTTGTAAATCTATAACTTAAATGTCTCCTACCAAGGGTCTGAAAACAAGAAACCATAAGCCAAACATGCAGATATCTCACCTAGATGTGACTAAGGAACTTGATAGAAGCAGGGAGATTGCTGCCATTTCTTTCCTCTTCTAGTAGATTATTCCCTGTTTTCCCGCAGTCCTCTGCCTTAGATTTCCATGTCCCAGTTTCTGGAACTACTGATAAGCCAGGACTTTGCTTGATATTTGACCCCGAGTGAGCATACCACATGAACTCTCCACTGCCTGATGCTATTTAGACCTTGTAAACTTGTTTGATTATTCTGTTGCTGACTCTCCTTCATCAAAAACTGCCAGGTCATTTTCCTCAGAGTGAATAACTTGCATCACGAGCTGGAGCACAATAAAAAGAAATGCCATTCCACATTCTCAGAGATGATTTTCAGAGCTCTGTGTTGACATTCGCAGCTTTAAAATCGCCTTTGCTCTCATTCAGCTGATACTTGAGACAAGAAAAAGCAAAGATTCTTGCTTGGCACTCTGGGGACAGGGCTCAATCTTTTTTTATGCATTTGTGTCATGGTTTAACACGTGCACAAAAGCAGCACGGTACTGCAGACAACCTCACCTGCACAGCTCTCGGTGTCGAGACATATTTGCTTCACAAACTGAAACTGAGAAGAAAAACATTTGGAATCTGCAAACTACTTTCTCCTGGTGCTTCTGCGTTTCCCAGACTTCTCTGTTCTTGATCATTATAATACAGGGATAGGAAAGTCTGGGGAGAAAGTTCTTACTGCTACTACTCCTGGCATTTCTGGCTTTATTACACTAGATTCTCCATGCCAAATTGCTAGATTAGTTCAAAGGACTGATCAACTTGAAACGTAGTCAATTATCTGTGAATTATACATTGTTTCAGGAAATGGTCCTGCAGTTCCTCTGTTCATACAGACAGCGGTAAGCTGAGCTCTGCTGACTTTTTTTATCTCCATGATTGTTTTCGAATGTTCTTCTAGATGAAAGACTTTCATAAGGGGGGATACATTTTTATATGCTAGAAATCAGCTTGACGAATTGCATGGATGGGATATAAACTCGGAAAAAGTATTCCTTTTGAATGTTTCTTACAAAGGTCTTACAGGCTACTTGTAAAAAAACCAAAAAACAGACAACATAAACATAGTTAATAATTATTAATTTTACAAAAATTTAAAATTTCATGTATAGTGTAACTACTTTTCTTTCCCCCTGGATGATAAGATTAGGCCTAGAAGCATTTTTAAACTTTACAGATTTAAACTTGTACCTTCAAAAATCCATCCAAGACAAAATATCCGTAACAGCACTCCAAAAAGTGGACTTTCATAAGATGGGTTTTTGTATTCAAATTCGCTTTTTATTTATTTTGGTGTTACAAGTTGTATTAAAACCAGAATGTCAATGTTTGTTTTCCCTCAAGTCATAGCCAATGCATGTATTTGCTCTTTATTCAATTGTTGCACGAATTTTGCAAGGCCAGAATTATTTGTTTAACTTTCTGGGCACTCTATACAGAGAGCTATTATTTTATCAGTGTCAGCCGCACCTCTATGATACATTTCATAAAATCACACAATAGTTTAAGTTGGAAGGAACCTTACAAATCATCTAGTTCCAACTCCCTTGCCAAGGGCAGGGACACCTCCCACTAGACCAGGGTGCTCAGGGCCCCATCCAGCCTGGTCATGAACACTACCAGGGATGGAGCATCCACAGCTACTCTGGGCAACCTGCTTCAGTGCCTCAGCACCCTCACAGTAAAGAATTCTGAGTAAAGAATTCCTCATATCTTCCTTTCTCCCCTTTTTAAAAATAGGAGCAATGTTTCCCTTTTTTCCAGTCGCTGGGGACTTTGCCTGACCACCATGACTTTTCAAATATGATGGCTATTCACCTTCATCAGACTGTGGTGCTACAAAGATACCTACAAACAGCAAACCTTGGCCTCAAAGTGTCCAGGGGACTAGATCAACATTTCACTTCAGTTTTCACCCAGAAACAAGTCATGGATATGTAAAGTAGTGTTCCCTCAAGTGCCTAGGCTGAAACTAGCTTACCTGCCCCCAGGTGCTATCTTGCCTTCTGGGCCGAAATGCAGATGTTACAATAATCCTAAAACATCTAGAGCTCTAATTTGTCTGTAATGTGCTCATGAATTATTTGGATCAAGGCATAGATGTGTGACTTCATGGGTGATGTTAGTGCCTGGTATCTGTGATAACTCTGATTAAGTAAAAACACTAGACACCACATTAAATGCAATGTAATAGACCTGTGGGTTTTGGAGCCACAGACATTTGACCATGTGATGTTTCATTAAGCTAACTCCTGTGGAAAGTGGTTCAAGCACTACTTCCAAATTCATCTCACAGCATTTAGGCTTTGCCATGAAATAATATTTTATTTCCTTGCTTCAGGTGCAATGCTCAATATCAGCAGTAAGCAACCAAACAAATGCTCTGTTTGGGTTCTCTATTCCTCCAGCAAGACAAGAGCTCAATTGCCTGCCTGTGTGTCAAGCATGTATCCTAAGTTTGCAAGAGGTGTGGTGAATTAATTTCCTAACTAACCTTGGAATAAGGCAAAAAGAGTAAGATCAAAATGAAGGAAGGCCTGAACTTGACTGAATGTGGCAGCACTGTTGGCCTTTTATTGACCTTAGGTAAAAAACTACAAAAGATGTTTTGTTATTTCCATGGTCTCTAACAGTTTTGTAGAATATTCTATGCACGTATTTCCCTGTGGTTACTTTGACGCACACTGACTCGCAGAAGTGCAGGATCCCTGCAGGGTTCCGGGGATGCAAATTGGAGTTTTTTACACTGGCAACTTTGGTTGTTAGAATGACTTCTAAGTCATCTTAAGTGTGGATGGAAATGAAGAATCCCAGGAAGTGATTGTTGCTTCACTGCCAAGACAAGCATCAAACCAGTGGTAAATAGATGAGGTAATTACAATTATCAGTATTACTGATGGATTTAGCTCAGTCTAACTGAAAACTCTTCTGCAAGAGAAGGATATCCATTAGGTAGGGATTAATGTTGTGATGTGAAATGCATTCTGCTGTCTGAAAAAAAAATGCAAAAGATGTCACTCAGACCAGGAAAGGGAAGCAGCTTTCACAGCGGCTGGATTTCTGAAGCACTGTTTACAGAGAGGTGGTCCTTCTGGGAAATATTATTACCCTTTTCTCTATACTCATTACATCATCCAACCTGCAAAGGCATCTGCTTGCCAGATGCTGAGGGGTATTTGCTGGAGTACTATTTATCTGAGAGTGAAAGTGTCACTTGATGCTAAACAGCAGGCATGGATTCAGCTGCCTGAGAAGATAAGCGAGAGCGAAAAAGTTTAAATCTTTATGTGGTGTTAATTTCATCGACAAATTTCCACAAAAGTGCTTTTGGATCATGAAAAGCAGAAATCTTCAATTAGGGGACTTGAGGGGGGTGGCTCAGAGCTCAGTCCAAGTTGTGACTAACTGGTAGGGAGAGCTGCGCCTCGGCTCGGTTATTCCTACAGCCACAAGGGACTCTGGCAAGACCTTGATGCTGCCAGGGGTGGAAAGGGTCAAGGGAGTCTTCTGGTGTAGTTTAAACAGAGCTTCAAAACCCGATTATCACAACTTCCTGGCAAATACCTCAAAGGAGGATTTTTCCACAATGAAAGATTTGAGGCTTTCATTGGTGCTCTCTGCTGGCTGTTTTAGCAGAGGTGGTGCAGTGTAAGTTTCCCTTCATTACACTGTGAATGATTCTGTAATGTCACTTACACTGTGTTACTACACGATGACATCTGCAGATAAAACCGTGGTTTCCTTCTTGAAATTTTATTTTTAGACGTTCTTCTTTTGGATTCAGGGCTGTGCCATGCATTCCTGCTAAATTACAGGAATCACAGCCACGGGTGCTCTATTTTCGTGGAGAAAACCATGGCTGTCCGTGTGTGTGTGTAAATAAAAAAAGGCCTCTGTTATATGAAGCGATCAAAGAGAGGTTTGTACGTCTGAAAGTCTCTCTACTTTTTCTATTTTTCCTCGCCTGCCTGGGCTACTGGGAGCCGCTGTCCCCGGCCGCCAGCCCCGCGCCAGCCCTGCCCGCTCCCGGCCGCTTTTCCTGGAAAGCGGGGAGCGAGAGGGGGCGGGCAGCGTCGGATCCCGCGGAAGCCTCGCTTTCCCCGAGCCCCTTTCCTTTGGCTCTGCTCTGGGTCCTTCCCGGCCAGGCGGGGAGGAGAACGCCCGCCCCCCGCGGGGCCGCCAGGGGAACATCTGGGCGGCCGCGCCGCGAACATCTGGAGCGGCCGCGGCGCATCCCCCGGCGGCCGCAGCTGGAGGGTCCGGCCCTGCGGAGCTGCCCGGGCCGGCAGCGAGACCCGCGGAGAGGGGGAAGGAAGGCGGAGAAGGGGCTGCGAGGGAGGGCGCGGCACAGGTAAGGGCAGCCCGGCTTGCCCCCGACCCCCGGCTGCGGGAAGGGCCGGGGTGAAGGCAGGACGGGCGGCGGCGGGGCAGGGCGGGGGGATGTCGGATATTCCCGGCTGAAAGGACGACTACTCCATGTTTGCCTCGACTCGGTCCACGGGGGGCACTTCTGAGGTAAAAAGCGCGGACGGGACTTTTAAATCAGCACTCGCTTTCGCGAAGGTTGCTGGTGTGCAAATGCGAGCGTGGCCCTTGCAGGCATCCGGAGCATTTTACCTCATGTGCAAGACGTTTTGCAGCCGAGGTTCTGGGTCGTTGAACAAAGGGGAGATTAAGTGTTCGGCTTAGTTCTAAGTTTACTTCGTGATTTTTTTCCTCTCCCTCCCTCTTGGATGTCACAAATGGAGATACACATCCAAACTTGAATTTCCAGGCAAAATTAAAAGACTTCAAATGTAGCCATGACTTCTTACTACATGAGAGAAACCCTAAAATTATCTTGGCCTCCTTATTTTATTTCAAAACAGAATAACCCTCAGAAAAACACTTTTCATTCCTGCATATGTTCCATTTTGTTTCAATTTTCCAGCAATAAATCATATCCTACTCTCCTAATAACACTTAATACTTGACATGGTATCAAAAATTTATTATCTTTTTGATAAAGGGCTTTCTGAAGAGTTTAGGAACTGAAGTACGTATGACCAAAATATGTCTTCTTTTTCATTTTTAAACCAAGTGTTTGATGGTTACCATGCATTTGCATTCGTAGGACTTGTGATTTCTCCACTATGTATAACTTTGTTTGCATCACCTTATATTGCTGTTTCTGTGGAACTCTTTAAATCATGGCATAAGTTGTACTCTAAGTCACTGTAAGTACTTTGTAAAAGGAATGTTTTCAACATCCATTTTAGATGCAAATTCATCATTGACCCTTTCAGAAGTTTGCTCAGATGTCTTTTGCTGCTTTTCAGGGTTGCTTATGTGGCTTTTTCTGTATTTTTCTCTTTACAAATGAAGCTGGGCAAACCAAACAGATTTTTCTCAGTTGTGGAGACTGTGGGTAGAAATAACTGCTGGAGAAGAAAACTCAAATGAACCTTGAGGAGTGGCTGGAATAATTATGCCTGTGTTTAGGCAAACTGCTGTTTACTCTCTTCTTGCACACAAATCTGTCTGGAAAGATCATTTTAGTCAGTACTGCAGATGGCCAGTGCAGCAGCACAAAAATGGGCTCCTTGTTTCTGGTCTGAAGAGGTTCATGAACCAAGACTTCTCAGTGTTGACACTCTTGTCAACTGGCTCCTTTTTCTTACATGTGACCAAACACACTCACGCTCACTTGCAGTTGGCAGTGGTAGTAATTTTGACCATCTCTTCCAAGCTACAAGCAAGACAAGCTCCTAAACCCAGGAATTACATATAACTTGACGTTAGTTTTGAAATACCTCAGTTTTTAGTGGAGTGTCTCTCTACTGGGGCAGTCCTGTCCCATTGTGCAGCATGAGCCAGACCTTGGGTCCTGGCACTGCTTTGTGCTCCAGAAGGTAAAAAGGAGTCTTAAGTCCCTTTTATCAATTTATGCCTAAATCAGGGCCTGCTATAACACTTTAATGCTATCTGAGCAACACTCCAAAAACACTTGCTCCACATGACCTTGCACTTGAGACATTTCTAAGACAAATGGTGCAGCATCTGTGATGCCAGTGGTTTTGGAAGAGGATACAGCCCCTTGCTGAGTCTGCTCCCTCTGTTAATTGTGTTGTTGGAGGGGTTGCAGGAACTGAAGCTGCTGCTGCTGTAGCCTTGCATCATGGAGGACTCTTTGGTTTCTGCTAGTGTTTTATTTGCACAAGTTGATTCCAATTTAACGAGTATGAGGTGGTCCTGTAAAATGGAACTACATCTGCTTCTCTCAAGCACTTCGTTTTTTCTAGCTGGGCTAAGTCAGCGAGCTATTTCTCCCAGCTAGCCTCAATGTTACAGACTGCTTTGCCAACACTCCCATTTATTAATTAGTGTTTCTCTTTTTGTTTTTGATCCACACAGCTTTCTGCTGTTGATAGTGTGTTTCCCCCAAGCTATAGCTGGCAGAGGCAGTGCATTTGGCCCCCCTTGGAGAAGCAGTATTATCAGGCACCCCGAGATCGACAGACAAGACCGCAGAGAAAACTTCAAGCTACAAAGGCAGGTTAGCCAAGGCAAAGCTCTAGGTGCAAACCCCACCTGCTCTGTTGAACAGCTTTGTGGAAATTACTGATAAGAAAGCTTTTTATAGACTTTTTTTCTTATCACAGCAGAATGCTGTAAGCCCCAAGCAGTCATATAATTGGTTGCAATCTTCAAATCCACAAGATTTAAACATTTACTTCGAATCACTTTGTTTGAAGTGAGGGCTCACACTACCTAACTGTTACTGCACAGACGGATGGGGTGGCTGAAGATGGGGACAGATTTTTTAGCAGGGCTTGTTGATAGGACAAGGGGTAGTGGTTTTAAACTAAAAGAAGGTCTATTCAGATCAGATATAAGAAAGAAATTTTTTATGAGGAGGATGCTGAGACACTGGCACTGGTTGCCCAGAGATGTGGAAAGATTCCTTCCAACCCAAACTATTCTATGATTCTATCATAAGGTTTTGCAGCACTTAATAGAATAACTTCAAAAAGCAGAGATTCAAGAACAAGTGGCTGGCTCTCTATGGGATGAGACAGGAAAATGCATCACAGTGTCACAGCAGAAGCCAATATTCTGGACACGTGCCCATGTTTCCAGCCTTCTCCCTTGCAGGGCACAGGAGAAGTTCAGCTCTTACAAGTGTCACCTGCTTGTTGCCCAAGTATGAGCTGTTATGAGCATCACATTAGCAAAATGAGTCTATTTGTAATTTTGCAGTAAGAAAAATGAGTCCTTCCTATGAAAACCATCAAGGACTTAATAATGACCCCACATTTGTTGATATGAGCTCCCTTCCCATTTTTGTCAATTTGAGACTGTCCTTAAGACGAAAGCTTACTAATGCACATAGCACAGATGACACTTCTGCTTACCATATTTTGTTAGTGTTTGGTGATTCCTTTAAACAAGGTCTTCTTTGTAATCCAGTTTCTCATTCAAAGGCTTCAGTCACCCCAATATCTGGTACTGTACATAAAGAAGAGAAATTCTAACGTCTTTTCTGCACGGCCACCAGCAGTTATTGTAAAGGAGCAACCCTTGCAACCAAAGAATTTTAACTCATATTGAGGTCAGCAAGCCCTGTCCTTCACACCTTCATGCCTTCACACCTCCTCTACAGCCACCTGGAAGGAGGTTGCAGCCAGGTGAGGGTCAGCCTCTTCTCCCGAGCAAGTAGGGACAGGACAAAAAGACATAGTCTTAAGCTGTGCCTGGGGAGGCTTCAGTTGGGCATTAGGAAGAATTTCTTCACAGAAAAGGTGATTAGACATTGGATTGGACTGCCCAGGGAGGTGGTGGAGTCACTGTGCCAGGAAGTGTTTAAGGACAGACAGGACATGGCACTCAGTGCCATGGTGTAGCTGACACGGTGGTGATCAAAGGCTGGACCTGATGATCTGAGAGATGCTTTCCAAGCCAATTGTGACCTGCCTTCCTCTAAGCATGGAGTTCTCTTTCAGACATGGCTTCCTTGCTGGTGGAAAATATCCATTGTAGACCACTCAAAAATTAAGTTTTCTCAGTAGACTCCCCCTTTTTTTTGGGTTGTGTCTTCTTGTCTTCAAGAAGTGTTTGGAGACATAAATAACGTCTGCAGTAAATTCTAAGAGTCTGTAAAGAGGTTTGTAAGTGACAAATGCAGGCTCTTTCACAGCCCGAGTGGTCATTAGTATTTATTACAAGTATTTTCCACAGTCTAGTGGTCCTGTCGGCTTTGCTGTTTTACAAGATCATTCCACTGAAACCCCAACTGTATTGTCAAGATGCTGTAGGAGGAGGTCTATAAAAAGGATGCCAACAGAAACCAAACCATATTTCGTTTCATTTCCTCTCCAGAGAAGGGCTCTGATCTCTAAATCATCAGTTGATATATCAAACTTCTGCTCTCTTGACATTTTCCTAGCCTAGGAAGCCTTTTCTCTCCTAGGAAGCAGAGAACATGTGAGTGAACACAACTAGAAAGAGAAAGAGGAGCCAGAGACTGGTCCCTAAAGAACTGGTTTTTGTGGCATGTCCACGGAGCAATCTTCCTAGTGGCAGTGTAACCTCTGCTGGACCATGGGCCTTCAGGTATAGCTAGGGTCCTGCAGAGGTTCTTCACTGAAGCAATTCTGGCCGTTTTAAAGATCATAGGCAATACTGCCCCACCAATCTGCCCTGGTGAGGCCCCATCTGGGGTGCTGTGTCCAGTTCTGGTCTCCCAAATTCAAGAAGACAAGGAATTACTGAAAAGGGTCCAGCAGAGGGCTACAAAGAAGATTAGGAGACTGGAGTGTCTCTCTTCCGAGGAACAGCTGAGGGAGCTGGGCCTGTTTATCCTGGAGAAGAGACAGCCGAGAGGGGACCTCATCAATGCATACAGATTTCTTAAGGGCTGGTGTCAAGAGGATGGTGCCAGAGTCTTTTCAGTGGTGCCTGGTGACAGGACAAGGGACAATGGGCACAAACTGAAACACAGGAAGTTCCACCTGAACGTGATGAAAAACTTCTTTCCTGTGCAGGGGGCCAAGCACTGGAACAGGCAGCTCAGAGAGGTTGTGGAGTCTCTGGAGATATTCAAGAACTGTCTGGATGCAATCCTGTGCAACCTGCTCCAGATAAACCTGCTTTAACAGGGGGGTTTCACTAGACAACCTGCAGAGGTCTCTTCCAGGACTAATCATTTTGTGATTTCATGATTTTGTGATTCTGTGATGAAGGGAATTGACTTTAAAAGGAGAGTGAGCATATATAGGAATTTCACTAGCTGGCACAACTCGGGTTAAAATCGGGAAGCAACAAGAGCTCCAGCTAAGCCCAGCTCTGGGTAGACTGGAGAGGGGAGGTGGTCTCAGATATTAGTGAAGAGCTCCCACAGCACAGCAGTGGGATGTCACAGCATGTCCTTCCTTATGCCCTCTCTCTGGCAGTGCTCTGCCTCTGCCACACACAGTCAAAAACCTGCTCCAGTCTGCCAGGCTGGGAGGAGCCCTGCAGCAGCAGCACCTCAGCTGGAGGGCAGCAGTCGGCTGTGACCCTCTGTGGGGAAGGAAACTGCTGCTCTGCTTGGGGGACAGATGGAGGGTTACCCCACAGGAGATACCCCACCGTGGGCACGGTGGTTGGCTGTGGTGGCTGGAGCCAAACGTGGTCCCACTGGAGGTAGCACTGTTATACCTGCAACAGTTTACTCACACACCAGTGCTATTTTACCCTTTGCTTCAGACAGTGCTAGGAAATACCAGGGTTTATGGCCAATACAGGAACTATGAATCTTTCATAGGAAAAAATGACTCTTATGTGTCCCATGCACTTACAGGGTTTATTTTTTTATGTGTAAGTTTTTCAAATTTGTGGTGCTCTGAAAAAGGCTCCAATTTGGCAGTCCTGAAGACCAAAAATTTCATATCCCCAGACTAGCAGCTGCTCAGATATCAAGAGCCAGTGGTAAGATTATTATGTAGTACTTGTTGTCCCTGGATAACCCCTGGAGATAGCCTGCTCACCCACGGGAGCAGAAACAGTCAGCAGATGCACAGAGAACAGGGAAAGAGAGCCAGAAAACTGAGGGTCATGGGAGATGACAAACACAGTGAGGAGCACTCAGAGGGCTGACAAGGACAAGTATCTGGGAAGGAAGAGTCTCTGACAGATGCAAGGCACTGAAAAAATAGAGTGGTACAAGCTGTGAGCACAAACTCATCACTGTGAGAGATTGTCTCGGAGTCCCTCCTTTCCAGCAGATAGATTTCTGGTCATTACCTCTGGGATTTTTGGTTTTCCCCCCTGTCTTCTAGGCCTGAGGATTCTCTCAAAGCTTGAATTCTTCTCCTACAGACTTTGGAGACGTGTATTCATGAAATTTCTTTTTTTTCTTCACCTGAAAACCTTTATCTCCCACACCCCTAAGCCAAAAATACCAAGGCTGTTCTGTCACTTTTTAGCATTTCAAGTAGTCCTGTATCCTGCTTTCATTAGTACACACAGGGCTTAGTTCCAGTCTAATTCTAAAGCAGCTATAGGTGCCAGCTGAGTATTTCCTTAACACCAGAGCAGTGATCTCATCTGGAAACATGGAGCTGTAATTGCTGAAATGCTTTCAGTCATGACAAGAAATCAGGACTGCGTTTAGTGAACAAAGTACTTGGAGCAGACAGTTTTTCAGATCAGCCTGTCTGTGGTGTTTACAATGTAATGGCTGCAGGACAAAAGGCACTTGCCTCGTGGATAGATCTTTAGCTGCAAGTAGGAAACTTTGGTGCTGAATTAAACTTGTCTGTGATTTTCTTTGTCTTATATGCATTTCAGCTTTGCTGGTTTCCATTTTTCATAAAAGCTGTATGATCACAGCTTATGCACTGATTAGAAAATGCCTACAATTGTTATTTCCTCCTCTTATCTGGGTGCATCATTCTCACTGATATCACAATCCATTCCCACAGCTGTGACGGATAAATAAACATTTCCCATCAGATATTATAAACTCCACATCACTGTTTTCTAATCTAGCATATGGAAGAAAAAATTGCTAATGTTTAATCTTTGGGCTTAACCTTCGTCGTCATATGGTTGTGTAGCAGAAATGGAAGCGTTGCAGCAGAGTGAATTTGTGGCTTTATAACTCGTGTCATTTTTGGAAAAGAAATTCACATTTCTGGTCAACAGTCCTCTGTAGCATCCCCCAGGGCTTGACAGACACAGGAAATTGCAGGGCATACTGCTGTGGCAGGAGAAAGTGCAGGGAAGGGAAGCTGCCTGCTGCAGGGCGAGCTCTGGCTCAGCTACTGCTCATGTCCCTGTCCCATGTAGGTTGCGCTGTCTAAACCCCTGTCTGTCCTTTAAAGGCAAAGGAGATAAAAGGGAAACTAACCTAGTTCTTCCAGAAGCAATTGAGAAGCCTTCTGAGTAACCAGGTTACCTAGGGTTTCTCCATACCACTTGCAAGTCTTGCCTTAGTCCCCACAAAAGTGGAGATCGGAAATCAAACTGGGAAATGTTATGAAACATGCCTCTCAAAAACACTGGAAAATATTTAAACCAGCCACCTGAGCCCATTTCTTGCCTGCCTTTCGTGCTTCTGATGGTGCGAGATAATTTTCAGGCTAAAAAGGCAGCTCTTAATAGCCACAAAAATGCACACCTTTTCTTGAGTGCTCACTTGGAAACCTCCTTTTTCAGTGGAATCCCGTATTCCCTTCTGACCCCAAGGAGTAAGATGCAGGCTAAACAGAGGGATGACCAACCCAGGTACACAGAGCATTGTGGCTACATGGGGAATTTGCTGGGAACAGTGAACAGCCTATATTGGTTTGGCAAAGTGTGGATGTAAAACACTTTTGCAATACCATGAAGCTTTCTAATTGCTGGAAAAACCTTAATCACGTAGTGCTTTCTGTGGTTATTGCAAGAAAAACTATGCTTGGAATTCTCACATTTAAGAAAAAGTATCTCACATTCGCAGGTAGCTGTAAATTATTCTTGTTCTTTATTCCAATCAGCTGCAGAACCATTGACTTGTTCCAAATTTTATAAACTGCCTCAACAATTGAGTTTATTGCCATAATTATGCCTAATTACCTTTTTCTCCAGTTCCCCATAGACCATAGGCCTCTGAGCAGGGGTGCCAGGATGGGGGTCCTGGATGAGTCTGATTGAGGCAGTTGAAGCCCATGGAACCCTGACAGCAGCCTCCTGTCCTGGCATGCCCCACACTCTCCTGAGAGCAGCGTTCCAAGGGGCACGTTCTGTGAAAAGCCAGAATCTGGGCTGGAAGATGTGCTTTGTCCAGTTCCTGGGCGTGCTCCTCGGAGCGGCAGCCCTGCTGCTTGGCAGAGGGGGACCCTCCCCCAGCTTGACTCCAAAATTTGCTTTGCCGGAGTTCAAAATTTGCTGTTGTTCTGGCTGCTGTGGCCCCATGGCTGCTTGCTGGGGGTGGTGGAAGGGTCCTGAGTGGTGAAACATCAGGGTGGAGACATGAGGAGTGAGTGATCCTGCAGGAATCCTGGGGGTGCACACAGCAGGTAACAGCGACGATTTGATCCGCAAGGGTCAAGGATGTACGTTTGCTGGAAAGCCAACCCTGTCATCCGTGAGGAGGGCTGTGGCCAGGTGATGCCAGCTGTCTGTGTGCCTTTTGTAGGCATCAGCACCACCGGCTTTGCCTGGCAGAGTTAGGAGAAGGATTTGGACAGAGCTGAAGTTGTGAAGCAGGTCACCAGCTAAAGGAATGCGTGTGGCACCCGGTGTGACTGGGTGGCTTTGGGGCCAGGCCTCATGGCACCCCTCCGTGGGGCAACTCTGCTTACAACTCTGGCAGACCATAGAATCACACAATTGTTTAGGTGGGAAAAGACCTCTCAGATTACCGAGTCCAGCTGTTAACACAGCACTGCCAAATCCTCCACTGAACCACGTCCCAGGAGCCACATCTCCATGTCTTTAAAATACCTCCAAGGATGATGATCCCATCACTTCCCTGGGCAGTGGCTTGACAATTCTTCCAGTGAAGGAATTTCTCCTGATATCCAATCTAAGATGATGAACTCTAGGGAGGGCAGCAAGGAAGGTTTGCTGCTGACAACGTGGCTGTGGCTCTGCCAACACCCTTGGCCCTGAAATCACTGAGGATGAAAAAGAGGGTCTTGGATTTGCACATCCTGCAACATCAGTCTGATGCTGCAGATATAGACTGATAAGGCTCTGTAAAAACAAGCCCTCAAATTTATCAAGTATTGTCATAATATGCTGATGCCATCTTTATCCAATAAATAGCACCTGCTGTACCAAAACTGTCTGGCTCTCAAGCTGTGCAGAAGAGCTGGCAGGAGATGTTTTGTCCCAGGCTGCACAGGGGGATGCCAAAGTGCCACATGGAAAGGCAGCAGCCTGACATACTGTTCTCCTCTCCTTCCACTCCCATTACTCCCCTGCCTTCCACCTCCCAGATCCATCTCCTGACCCCACAGTAACTTTCCTGCTGAGGAGTCTCTGCTTAGCCTCACCATATCCTCAGTTTCATACTAAGCCCCCAAATTGTGCAATATCCCCCAGTTTATTTGCAGATAAAACTTCTCGGTCACATCAAAACTGTGGGTGTTGGCAGGTGACTTCTAGACTCACCAAAACAAACTCTCAGGCCTGAAAAGAGAAAACTCATGAATTGGGAAGTTTAATCAGTTTAAGGCAAGCTCTGTCATGATATTTTCAAGTTTACTAAAACTTTAAAGGGTAAGTTGTATAACTCCTTTCTGAAGCCAACTGTATTGAGATGCAGCATTCCAAAGGTCTGCCACAACAGCTGGCCAGCAGATCTGACGTGTATCTTTCTAAAGAAATCCTGCTTATAATCCCCAACACTTTTGGATGAACTCAATCTGAAGTTTACACTCTCTAAAGCGAATAATATGTGATTGTATTTCTTTCAGCAAAAAAACAAAAAAAAATTCTGTTTCTATTTTGTTTATATTGGATGTGAAACATTAGTTGCTGTATCAGTCTTTTCTTCTTTTTGCTTGTTTTGAAAGGCAAAAAATAGTTTAAAACAAAATTTCTTGATAGCTTGCCCAGATTTAGTGCAGAAAAATCCTCCAGTGTTTAAAGATCTAGGTAACCCAGGTGTGAATTTACAGATTAAGAATTACTTTTGAAGTTTTGTATACCGTGCACTACAAATGACATCAATACAGTTCTTCATTTCACCCCTACTGCAGCTGCACTCTCCTAAGGGAAGGTTTTTCATAGGTTTAATTTACCTTTCTAATCCATTGTTTTGCTTTGATGTGCAGTACAGGGTAAAGTGTTCCATTTGGACTGCTTTGTACCTGTGGTGAATAATAATGAATAATGAATAAGGTCTTTCCAATGAACGGTGTTCAGTGAGATAAGACGTGGTGAGGAAAGGCCACTCCTCACTCGTCACCTCTTCCTTTCAGTCAAAGAAGGGAAAAAAACAACGTGTCTGAAAAGACAGTGATGCCTTTCAGGTCTGCATGTTCAAAAAACCCCAGAAATTAAGATTTGAAAAGCAAAAGAAGTATTTTAAAGGTTAAAGCAAAGTTTAGACCGTTGTCTAAAGCTGTTAGTACTGTCCTTTATTGAGGCAAACAGTGGTGCAGTGAGTGCTGGCAGGGATGTGCAGGCAGGTCTGGCTCTTTGAACTCTCCCAAAATGAAGAATCTCTTCACTGAGACATGAGGGGCTGGGTGCCACCTGTGGGGCTCAGCTCCCCAAACCTCACCAGTGAGAGCCCCACTGCGCTGTGGGCTGCTGCAGAGTGAGCAGTGCTTTCCCAGCCTGTAAATAAAACACACAGACATCAGCCCTGAGGAACTTTAAGGGTGATGGGGGAGGCAGAGGAGGCAGAGAAAGGCTCTCCCAACCCTTGGACCCTCAGCTGCAGGAGCCCTTCCCCACACAGCAGAAATCCCAAGTGGGAGTCCTTTATGTTTGGTTCATAAACACGTTCCTCATGCCCCCTTTGGCTGCCCCATGACTGGCAGGTGCTGCTTCCCTGAGCTCGATGCACCCATCTCTGCACGCTCTCCTTCCCAGCTTCCATATGCAGATGCCAGACCCCGCAACACCTGCGGGGACACATCCAGAAATGGGCTTGCTTGGGCAACCAGCATCACATTTCTCTGCTCTTGTACTTCCCCAGTGCTTCCCCAGAAATTAGGTAAGCAGGAGATTATCCAGGGAAAGCTTTTAAAGCTCACCTCTCCCACTCAGCAGCCCTTACAGTGGGAGAGCTCAGCTCTGGAAGAGGAGGGGACAGGCAGGGGCTGCAGGACCCTCTTCAGCATCCTGCTTAAATCAGGCCAGACTCATGCTATGCATGAGCAGTCATATTTTCTTCTCCTTTGTGGCTATAGAGCTCATCTCTCCTCACACAGTTATTCTCCAGGACCTATGCATGTGGAAAAGTTTCTCCTCTTAAAAAAAAAAAAAATACTAAAAAAAAGCTTTCAGTGGAGTTTAGCCTCCAGAAATAGGAGAGGGCTCACGCTACGTGACTAGACAGCCTTACGTGAACCAGCTGCAAGTACTCCATGGCCCAGAAGCCGCAGCTTAAAACTTCTTATGCAGAGCTGACCATAAGAAATACTCATGAAAAAGAAAAATGTACCAGAGCTTCCATGTTGCATTCATAGCCAGATGGCTCCAGTGCAGTGTGGCAACTGAACTCTTCAGTCAACAACAATAACAACAGAAAGTACAGACTGCTAATCCTTCTAAAGTGGTTATTCTTGATTGCTGCCTGTGCAGAGACTCAGTGTGCCTTTAGGGCATGAGGCGCAACAACTCCGTTTATAATCTCTTAAGAAAAATTGCAATTTAATGTTGGAACTGTCGTTTTAATGAAGAAGTCACTGGCTCGAAGTTGACTGTCCTAAATGTTGGGATGATGACCAGAATTATTAGGATTATGAATGGCACTGCTTTTAAATGGCTATATAATCCTGACCAACTAATAACCTTGTCACTCAGTGCATTTGATGTACTTGATAATATACATCTAGTTGTGGGTGCATAATTCACCCACCAAATAATGAGAATTACTTGATGTTTGTAAATCATAACAAGACATCTGGATTGAAATAAAAAATACAGTTTACTAGTGAATATTTACCCATTTGATGGGTATGCAATTCATTTTTCTTTCAGTCAGGTATTGTCTTGGTTTCCTTTAATGAAGGAAAAAAATACAAAACCCTCTCTAAAGGTGAAAGCACCAAATAGTGAACATTCACATTCTCCCTTTTGCTAGCACAACTTCTACAGCAAGACATAGTGTGCTCTGACTTTTCCTTCTCTCACCCTGCTGAGTGCCAGCTCTGCATTTCGGGTCAGCTGCTCTGCAGTTGGGTCTCTGCTTCTGCTTCTGTGAAGCTATGAAACTGGGGAGACTGGCTGGGAAGTACCTAAATTTATTTTTAAATTAGATGTGAGTTCTTAATTCAGTGACATGTGTTTGATCTATGCAAGGAGGTACTTTAAAATTATAACCCACAGAATTCTCCCACTATTCCCATAATCAGTCTCTGTTTCTCCTTCAGGTATTGCCTAGCAGAAAACCATGGGCAATTTCAAAGGGCATGCTCTCCCTGGAAGCTTTTTCCTTCTTTTTGGCTTATGGTGGTCAGTGAAGTATCCACTGAAGCACGCGTGTCGAAAAAACAAGAACGCTTGCTACCTTGGTTCCAGGGCAGGATTCCAGCGCCTGGAGTTTGTTGAGGGCATCATCAAAGCTGTCTTTGCCCTCATTGGTAAGTGAGGTGGACTAAGGGCAGACTCTACACGCTAACACTTTTTTCATTTCATTTTGTTCTCTGATAAAATGGATCTCCTTGTGTTTTGCTATTTTGCCCACTGAGAAGTGGTGGGGCTACTGCTGTTAATTACACAGCTCTGGCTGTAACATGGTCTCCATCTGTAGCGCTCTTCTGGAGCTTCTTTGCGGTCTCCTGACCACTCTTGACCACTTGACCACTGCTGACCACATCTCAGTGTTCCTCTACTGTTCACTGTTCAGGGAGGGAGATAAGATATTTAGGCAAGGGGCTCTCATGTGCATGCTGGGAGCACCAGACTGTGAAGGTGTTGCTTTTCTATTTTGAATCCAACCCTCTCAGATGCCGGAAGCCTCTGCTGGTTTATTGATAAAATATGTAAATGATGCAGATGATTTTTTGATTGATGTCAGTCAAAAGTGAAAATATTCACACAAAAAGACTGCTCTCCAGATCTTATTGCTGCAGGACTGTTGTGATGGGGTGTGGGGGAGCTGTTTGTCCTTCTGTTGTGTCCAGGCCTGGGTACAAACCCACAGGGATGGTTTTGAGAGCTGTGTAGCTGACTGGAAGTGTTTAGTTCTTGTTTACGTCCCGGCAGGTTGTATGGTAGCAATTTACCTTTAGAAGGTAAGTCAGCTAAACAACAGGGGACCTGGGGAGATCAGCACCTGCAGCTCAAGTTGAAAAATATCTAAATTTTTAGCATGTTTACATTTCTGGATTCTATTTGTCTTCTCTTCTTTAGATGCTCAGAGTTGCCTCATTTCTAATCGAGGTGCAGGCTGTGACAAAGTCTTGTTCTTGCTTTTCTTTCCTCTCTGTTAAGGTACATCAGCACTGAAGGGGTGTTGTGTCTACAGTATACATTTTTATTTGCCTTAAAAAATGGTAAAAATCTAAATACTAGCATTCATTTTGAGGTGTGACTGTGGACATCTTTCCTACAAATCTCCCAGTCTGTGTCTAGAGGTAGTTTGGCAGCTAAAACGTTCATCTACTGCTTTTATTTTCACTTTGAAAAAAAAAGCTATTATTTTAATGTATGGAAATTCCAATTCTAATCAAAAGTATGGACAAAACACTTGGCTAAGACAGATAGTAAAGGCACCAGGAGTAAAACCTGCTGTTTCCATGTTAGGAAAACTGGAAATAAAGGTGAAAAAACACTGCATTTGTTCTACAGCACATCTACTTAGACAGCAGGATGCTGGCCTATGCTTCATAAACAATATAATTAGCTTTAATGTTTTAAAAGCATAACAACTTTTAAACCCTCCCCAAGCTTCATTGATCATATAAAGCAATTAAAAGCAGTTTTCCCTTGCTGGAGTACCTCAGCTGGTCAGCAAGACACTGAGAGGCCAAGGTAAGGGAGAGAGTGGAGCAGTGATTCAAATACTAACTCGGTGTACATTCCCATGAGACTTTTAATAACTCTGCAAGGTGGAGGGGTTTCCTTTTATGACTTTAGAGGAAAAATCTTCTTTGAATTATGAGTCTGAACTCTGTCATCCTGAATGTGGCAGGGCACTGAAACAGTAAATCTTTCTTTTGGAGACTTTAGCATGTGTTATGCCTATTTTAGAACCATTGGAAAAGGCAGCTGAAAAATTTGGTCAGAGGACTACTACAATAGCAATCTTTCAAAAGAAGAAAAAGCAGCACAGAATAGCTGTTTTCATTTTCACTGCTGGAAACTGCAAGATGCAAACAGTTCCACCAGGAGTGGAGCTTGAAGCCTGATTTTCTCTGGCTCTCCACTCTCCAGACTGAGTGATGCTAAAACCTCAAACTTACTGTCATTATGCTGCATGGGGATATATTGCTGCCCGTACTGTTTGTATTATAAAGACTTGTCATCAGTTTATACCTTAAGTACCAGAACAAATGGTTGTTCTTCTCGTTTCATGCACAGGGATGGTGGCTGAGCAGTTTGTTCCTGATGGACCTCATCTGAAGCTGTACAACTACGAGAAGAAGCACTGGGATCACTTGATGAACTGGCAGCATGCCACCATGTACCTCTTCTATGGCATTTCAGGGCTGGTTGACATCGTGGCGCACGGCACCAACGCGCTGCCAGCGGCCACGGACAGGATGATGCTTTCCTTAGCGGTCTTTATTGAAGGTCAGTTTACCTCTCCCTGCAGGGATGCGCATGAATCCTGTCAGTGGGGATTGATCATTGGTCTGGGAGTCTCAAATCAGCCTTAGAGAATGACCCTCCAGGGGCCGGGTGTTTCACTCCCTGAAATAGTTCAAAGAGACCACAAAAAGATCAGTCTTGGCCCTCCTTACACTGCCGAGGCTTTATCTGCAGCCCAGATCATGATCACACATTGTCGAGGTGAATCTGTGCTTTCCTGCTTGGCTCAGACAGCAACATAAATGTTATGAAAATAGCAGCAAAAGCCTGTTTTGGGTAAGCGCTCAGTAGCTCAGGCATGTGTTTGGTGGAGGTACTGCCATGGTACACAACCAGTCAGCTAAAGCCGGCGTGAGTGAAGGTGATACTGGCATCAAGAGAAATGCCAGAAACTGTTTTTTTCACTGTTTTCTAACAGTGTTTTCTAAAAGCAGATGCAGGGAAATTGCAAGGGAAGAAAAGATCTTAAACTGATCACACTTTATTCCAGGTTTTCTCTTCTGCTACCATCTTCATGGGAGAGCCATGCTGGATGTTCATGTTCATCAGTTATTGCTATTTGCTATCTTTGGAGCTGCTGCCTGCATATTTCTGGAAGTTTTCTTCCGTGGCAGTATTGTGCTAGAGATGCTCCGTACAAGCCTCTGCATATTACAAGGCAGCTGGTTCTGGCAGGTAGGTCACTTTCTGCCTTTTTAAATTCTTACTCACCAAAATTAGTCATTTAACCCTTTGCAGATGTTTCACAGGTGATATAAATGCCTTTTAAACACAGACTTCAAAAGATTTATAGAAAATAAGTTCCTTTGAAGAGGTATAGAAAAAAATGTTCCTTTAAAGAGATGAAAGTATTTCTCATATCCATTTTACAGAAGAAGCAGCAGCAGCAATTTTATTTCAAGTGCCTTTTATTTGAATCAATAAAAAAGCTAAGGTGTTTTTCTTGAGCTCTCCATGTTACAGAGCTCTCTGATCCCTGTAACATCCTGATCCAAATTTGCCAGCCAAATGGCAGTGATTGTAGAGCATGGAAATATATGTTGTTCTCTACAAAGAGAGTCTCCACTGTCAGCTGCTGGAGCAGTGAGCAGATGCCCAGTGTAGTACTGGACAGGTGAGGCAAAGGCCTCATCTGCTTTGCCAGGTTCACAAGGTATTTAAGCTACAGATTCTCATTAGGAGACTGGGTGATGTAAAGCCTCCTGCTTTTCTAGTGCTCTGGGAACTGAGCAGAAAAAAGAACAGCCAAAACTTTGATATTTCAGGGATGTGGCTCCTGAAAGGACTCTTCTAAATGTGGCTTCCATGCCCTCACTTATTTGTGGGTCTATCCAATGACAGATATTTGATAGCAACCCTTTCTCTGCTGTCAGAACAAGAGAGAGATTTAAGGAGTTGCTGTGAGTTTGTAACAGAAATAGGAGCACTAGTGCTCATGTGTGTTTCATCTTATAGTGGAGAATTGAGGTCACTCCAATGATTTTTCTTTCCAGCATGTCTAGACTGGCTTCCCTTTTTTCTATGCTGGCCAGACACCATGAATAAAAACGTTTGCTGTTTCTTAGGAGAACTGGACACTCAACACCAAATCAAATATTTAAATGCTTGCTCTGGCACGAAGACAGACCTTGGAATTGGCTGTATTTTTCTATAAGTGAACTCAAGAATGTGGTGCTGTGGCACTTGCTGTTTTATTTTCTTGTTTGTAAACTTTCAGCTGGTGATTTAAGAAGCTTTACATAGGAGGAATAGATACAACCATTTATTCATTGTTTTCTGCCTAGTCTAATTTTAGAACAGATCATTTCTCTGCTCTAGAGACAATATGGGTTTTGTTTCAAAGTAAAAATTGAAGTACTAAAAATAGAAGAAATTTAAGTGTGGCTTTTTTCACACCCGCATCAGACTTCAACCATCTGTGTGACTGAAAACCACACACTGGCTGCAGCACAGGAAATTTGTAAAAGGTAAAGGGACTTTCTTTCTGCATCATCAGCACCCTCATTCATTGAATTCTATGCATGGAAATGCAAAATGCACTCCTCTCCTTCTTCCTCTCCTCTTCCCAGTTTCTAAATTCCCAGCTAAACTGCTGAGTGATGACTTTGAAGAGTATTGAGCAGTACAGAGGGTTGGTGTTTGTCATGCAAACCCTGTGTAGCCACAGGATTAACGGTTTTCCCATCTTATGCACAAATATGAATTTGATCTTTCCCAGCTCTGAATAAACAAATCAGCTACGTATTTCATGTGAACTTACAGTCTTGGATGAGGAAGCTCCATTTTTATGCCATTTCTGACCTTTCCCCTGGGTGTCCCAGAAGAAATAGACTTGTGGCTCCCCATTATTTGTTCATTGATTATTTATCTTCCCAGCCATGTAACGCATTCCCAGATGCTGCTGGGAAGAAGTGAGGCAGTGCAAATGGCCAGGCAGGTTTGCTGATCCGTGAGGTGATTTCAGTTCAGAGCACACAGGGCTGAGCACCATCCCCTCTCCTTGCAGTGCATAATTGTGATTGTTGCAGGACTGGGTTATTTGGGGAAGCTCCTTAATTTTCTGGGCAAGAGCAGTGGGTCTCTGGGACTGGCTCTGCATCTTCAAAGGCATTTCTGCACAGAGCTGTGTGAAGTGATCCATCACACCAGAGAGTGACTACAAAAACTGTTTTTAATAATAAACACAGAAATAAGCAACACCATAAGAAAATTAAATGTCTGCCTTGTGATGGGCAGAACAAAACATGATATGACATAGGATGCCCATCAAATGACACGTACTAAATATCTTTTATTTTACTACAGATTGGCTTTGTGCTTTATCCTCCAAATGGGAGCCCAGAGTGGAATCAGATGGATCATACCAACATGATGTTCCTGACCATGTGCTATTGCTGGCATTATGCCTTTGCTTTTCTTATACTTGCAGTGAATTACACAATTGTCAGCTGGTAAGTTACTTGAAACACTAAAAGTTTGGTGACTTGTCTGTTTAGTCTAGTAGGAGCTTTATTTTAGAAAAGTTTCACTGACAAATGAAAAGGTTTCTATGAGGTAATTAATTGTCTTGCAAGGTAAAATGAAAATAGTTATTAGTTATCGATGAAAAGCACATGGCATTGCTTCAGTGGAAAGGGGGAAAACATCTATAAATACAGCTCTGATAGCATAATAATTCTCACATAAAATGAGCTCCAATAGTCTTCCACATTTGTAAGTGCAAAGTCAGAAGTAGGAGAGAGTTTCTTCCTGCAGCATCTTGTCTCCCACTGCTCATCTCTGCTAATTTTAAGTGGCTTAGTGAGCAGGCTTCATGACTTTACTTTGAAGATTATTACACAGAATTCCTTGCTAGAAATTTCCTGTGATCAGACCCGTTTTCTTTTTCACTAGCCGTTTTCACCCCGTAGTGTCTAAAGTTAACCCTTTTCCTTGCTGCCCAGTGCTAATTTTGGCAAAATTCCAACTGCAGTGTTATTTGGCTGTAAAAATGCCTCTGTCATCAGATCACAGAATGTGATCACCTTCTGTCCACAGGACCTTACCAAGCCTTTTCCTGCAGTGACCTAAACATGCTTCTCACCCCTTGCTTTATCCCTGCCATCCTAATAGCCCTATTTAATCATGTTAAATACGTAGTTCTTCCAGTCTTGTTTTGCACTGAGGTGCCAGTTCTTTTTGTATCTCAGTCTGAAAGGCACTCAAGGCAGGGTAACAGGTATAAAGAAGGGCAGCTCTTGAGAAGGTGGCAGCAATCTCACATCCCTTCTGATGCTGGGACCAGTGGCTGCTGCAGCATCAGATGAGGCCTCAGAGGAGGCTGATCATGGCACGCTGGCAGAGTTCCACTCCGAGGGTAGTTTGGCCAGACTCTCTCTTTCTCACAGCTTTATGGTCCCTTCCCAAGTGAACACAGCGATTGTTCTTGTGCCTGCACAACACTGAACCTTCTGGAGGGCACGCTGAGGTTTGTTTAAAGTGCTCTGTGATATGTCCCCAGGAACAAGTGCTTACAAGCTGTACAGTCAGGAGGTATCAGTAAAGGCAGCACTTCCTAACCACAGAATCACAGAATGAGCCATCCTAAGTCGCTGATGAGATACGAGAGTTAAACTGGTTTTTACTGTGTAAAAAATGGTCAGATGAGCCTTTGAATTACTATTGACAACTGGTTTTTTTGTTATTTCCAGGGCGGTTCGTTCAAAGGTTAAACAGTCCCAGTCCATGGAAATGGGTTTACTGAAAACATCTGAACGAGATCATGAGTCAGAAGAAGAAATTTAGTATGAATATGGCTTGAGAAGGTTACCCAACTCCAACCATTAGGCTAATTGATACCTCATTTCTACACTTTTTTGCCATCTTATTCATTCTTTACTACAACTTGCTTTGCAAATATCAATCCCCTATGATGTCTACATCTACACAGTTATATTTTTTTTATTGTGGAGGGTAAGCTTGATATTGATTCATGGTGGCTGCACTAGTACCTTGCTTATCACATGCTTCACAGAAAATCAGACTAATATTAGACAGACTTGGAGTCGGTGAGGTTGCACAACAAAGTCTATGTTTGTCCTATTAAAAGCTAAGCAAAATGTTTTTCAGCTGCTGCTGGACATAAAGTTTCCATAATTAGAGTGTCTAAATATGTGTGTTGGTTGCCCTGCAAGTACCTGTGGATAAGTGACTGTGCAGACCTGGAAAACAGTAGAACAAGATAAAGAAACCACAGTCTTGCAACTGTCTTGTATAAAAACTTTGTGTCTCTGCTTGTGGCTTTATGTTAAACAGAAAGAACTTCTCACTGTGAACCTATTGAGTGGTTCACTGAGGAGTGTGTAGTGTGTTCAGCCCCCCAGAGACACCACCAAGGCTGGCAGATGGACCAAAGATGTGTATGGTGATCAAAAACCAGTGCAGTTGTTCATCCTCATGCCTACACAGTCCTGTCTCTTTGCCATCCTTTGACTTTGCAAGGCAGGGGAAGTGACTCCGCCTTCCCTTGGTGCCTGGAACAACTCCTTTTCCAGAAAGGCTGAGGGGTGTCCACTCAGCAGCACCTAACTGCAAAACCAGTTTCTTTCCCAAAGCTGTTTCCTTTCCTCTGGTGGAATTCGGTGGTTTTCTGCAGGATTCATTGCAGGCACGTGACCCACCACCTGAGTCAGGGATGGGTAACTCTGCTCTGTGGGCAGGATGAGATGGATTTGCATCCCTTTCCCTGTGTCACCCCTTCAGCCACCAGCACAGCGCTGCACTGAGGAAGGGCCCATGTTGCCTTCATTGTAGGTCCATGCCCAGCTATCAACACCGGCAAGGGAATTAAAAAATAACACCACTTTTAATTGCATTTATTTTCCCCATCCAAACTGATCTAGTGAAAAACACGGTGCTCATGACCAATGGCAGCAAGCTGATTGCTTAAAAAAGCTAGCTAATAAAATAGTTTGTACCTTGAAAGGATCCCAAGACCCAAAAAAACTTGAAAGGCTTTTTCTAAAACTACTTTACCTTCAATGCAACATAAACATTTACTTCACTTTTAAGATCTACTTTTTATCTCCCCTTTTTCAAGGAGCACCTTTCTTAGCTGTACATGCTGTTAATGCCGAAATTTAGTCTGTCAGTTTTGTCAGTGCCTTTCCAAAATCAGTGATGTTGTTCATTCTGCAGGATATGGTCAGAAACTGCTTTGCTTCTCACAGGCAGGAACAACGCAAATTTCTTCACTGCATTTCTTGATAAATACATTTAATACGGTGCGAATATTGAGGTGCTGTATCTCTAAACTAAAGGGATAACCTAAACAGGATGAAAAGCACAATAAACTGGCTGAGCTTTTGTATGTCTTCTTAGAAGACTTCAGTTGTTAATTTTTAAAATTATTTTAGACGTTTGCCAAGTATTGTGAAGTAACACCTGTAACCAGGTAGGAGATTATCCAGATGAATCTTCTTTGGAAAGCAGGAGTAGCTGGCTCACAAACATTTCTACATTTACAAATGTCAAAGAGGAAATTGCACATTGCTAGCCAAAGATTTCTGCTTTTCTTAGCAATTGTTGGTCCTTTTTCAACGCCTTTCTCTGAAGGTTCTTGGAGATTTTGGCAAACTTTAGTAAAGCCTGTCTCGGGACATTCTTTCAGGATAGGTATTTGTATGGTATATTTGTAGCTATGTCTCAGCTTTACAGTGGCCTTACTATAAACTCTGAAATAATTGTATTTACTCCACTCTGCAAATCCAAGTCTTGAGTTTTACTACTGTGGTTCCATTAAAATGAGATTTTCTGTAGAAGGAAGATCCATGGCTTCCCTGAGGAGCTTGTCTGTTAATTGCAGCCGGGATACATTTGCCAAATGTATCCCTGTTATGATCTTACCTTCATTGCACCACATCACTGTTGTCTCTAAATTGTGGGGACTTTTTTAAAGGGCAGATTCTTTTTCCTGTTAGAATGGTTGAGCTACAAAGCTTCTGTAGTGCTGGGCAGAGAAGACGATGGCTGTGCATCAAAGAGAACTTGGGGATTATTACAAAAGTCTGTCGCGATAAGCCAAAATCAGTTGATGAAGTGAACCTCATGGGTGAGCTGTGCACGTGGAAGGTGCTTAGCAAAATCTCCTTTTGAAAAAAACTCCCCGCTTTTACAGAAGCAAAAAGTGACAGTGCTTGAACTCATTGGCCGGAGAGTTGCTGCCTGACACCGCTCCTCCCGTGCTCCCCTCTGCCTGGGGACTCTGGCCCTGCCCTTACCCACACCCAGCAGGGGCTGTGGAGCTGGGTCTTTTCTCTGGAGAAAACCTGAGCAGGATTTGGCCTGCTGAGAGGTATCACCTGCAGCTTCCTCTGTGTTCCTGCTGTGAATCTCCTGTGAATGATCACAGAACTGGACAACTAAGCCCATCACACACGTCTGCTGGTTTTGGTGCAACCATGCTTCTAAAGAAGCCCAAACTGGAGGCTGATGCAGACTGTGACACAGAACTGTAGGGCAGGCTTCGTGCAAAAAGCTCTCTCCTCACGTTAGAAAAGGTGGCATTGCATTATCAAGCTTGGAGAAATGAAAAGAAAAACAGATCCTGAAGTCCCAAAGAAACAGTAGTCTTTTAAATTTAATTTTCAATACTTATAGTACATGCAAAGTCAGTGTCATAGGCAGGGTTTGTGCCTGACAAATTCATGGTGCCACAAAGGAAAAAAACACCCTATTTCAGAGTGGGGTTTTGCTACATGGAACACTTGACCCGTTCTCCTGTGTTCAAAAGAGATGCCCAGGAACAGGAGGGCGCCTATTACAATGAGAAAGGTACAGCCTTCATCATTTCACAAGCAACAGGTGTTGCCTGAGCTGAATGAGGGGAGGGAAGTCTGACAAGTTTACAAACACCACTCAGAAAAAGGAAGCTGCTCTCAAGAAAATTTAAATTATTTTTAAATATGGTGCCTTTGAAAAACTATATGGTAGTTTTTACTAGACAAAATACACCTGTAATTTTATTTAAATAAAATTGATTTATTCATGTAAGACGTCTGTCATGTTTTCAGAGGAAAAAATATAACCATTTATGGGACAGGATGGGATGGGATAAACAGGTTACTCTCATAACACATCCAGACATTCGAACAAGTTGCACTTGAATTCAAGAAAGGTCAGTACCACCTTGTCATTAGAAACTCTGACGTTTGTTCTATATTCTGTAAATAAATACTTTTTTCCCTTGTAGCTAAACATAGCATGAATGAAGGAATTTGAGTCCTCCAGGTTCACTCATCCTTAAAACTTAGGCACTAAGAAACTTCAGTGTATCGGGTACCTTAATGCCCTCTCCCCAGATGTTTCAGTTCCTCCAAACTACAGCAGCTGGGGTAGGAGTTGCTGGTACAGAAGTTGGTGGAAGAAAACAGAATAGTTTTTTTATCCAAAAAGCCCTTCAGCATGTGCAGTAGTGGAAAGGAGCCTTACTCCCAAGGACTAAGCAACAAAGAGCACATCTGTTAAAAGGGAGAAAGACAACTGGAAAACTGCCAGAAAATTTGTCCTTAAAATCTATTCTAGGTACGATATGTGCTTGCTCAAAATATGTGGGAGTAAAAAGCCTAATATTTGTCAAATAAGGAATAACTTGTCCTCAGATGACGCTTTTGGAGCACTAAGTTCTATCTCTTTGCTAGGTAACTGTTGCAGTTCATGGATTTCTGTATTTGATACACTTCTTAGAATGAAAATACGTTTAGAAAAGTAGATGAAAACCATAATTATAAATACTACAGCAATACTGCTTAGCAATTTGGTTTGGAAAGGAAGCTCTCACCTATAGACCTCTGCCGTTTACTGGCAAAACACTGCCAGAGATGGCACCTAAGAGATCAGTGTAAGGGCACAGTAAGGACATGAAATTGGGGCAAAAATGGTTTTGCCTACATGCCGTGGGTACCAGCCACTGCCTCCTTGAGGAGGAGAAGGAAGAAATGGAAAACAGGCTGCAGATCCATACAACTGGATGGCAATTAAGCAACAAGAAATCACTCCCAGCACTCTGAAGAGCATGGGAGGGGCAGCTGCGTTCATGGTATGCAGCATTCCAGCCTGCCTCCAGGGTTGGTTACCAGGGGCAAGGTTCTCAGACACGAGGTGGGATTTTTATGACTGCCATGCTGCAGGAAACTGCAATGCCAATCTCCTGCTTCCAGTGGGAATGACAGTAGGAGTGAAAGCTTGCACTGATTTGCTGGAATTTTACTGGTTTGTGACTCTGACTCAGATGCAGTTGACACATAAAAAAAAAAAGTCAAAGATGGTGTTTACTGCTGGCACCACACTTTGTGCACACTTGAAAACAAAAAAGAAAGGAAATAAGAAACATCTGGCTCTAATTAAGGCTTAAAAGAAATGGAGGAAAGCAGAAGAAACATCCAGTCACTCAAGAGCGATTTTATCTCCCTGCAGCTGCATCATAGATACAAATTTGCAAGTGTTAAGGTTTCCTTTCAGTTTGATTATTCTATCATATAAACATGGTTTAATATTTTCATAAATAAAAGTATACTATCTTTTAAGAGGTGTTCATTCATTTGTGTTGGTTTTGCCATCTGGTGCCTTAAGTCTTTTTTTTTTAATGTGTGTTTTATATAAAATGTTCATGTGAAGTTAGAACTTCACAATCTGTTTTGCTCACAATCCTACAACAACTTCCCTGTTGACAAACTGTCTTCCATTTGCAAATCTGGGCTTGCAACCCAAAATTTTTGACTCTTAGTATTTCATATATCTAAACTCAACATTCTGGTCAAAGACATCCATGATGATGTTAGCTATGTAAAGGAAAGAAGCAGGGATGCTATTTCCATTGAACAGGTAGGGCAGTGTAAGTAACCATGAGAAAGAATTATTTCTTTCCTATTTTGTCATTTAAAAATATCAGCAATCATCTAGCAGCATTTCTATGAGTAAAGGACTCAGACTTGTGATTCAGAAGCTGGGTATGCTTTTAATATACTGCAGACCTCAGACTTAGCTTAGCAAAGCTGGATGTAGCTTAACTTAATGTCACTGAACTGTTCTGTGCCTCCGTTTCACCGTCTTCAAGATCCAAATGACACTTGGTTCTGCTTTGTCTGTAAGAGTCCTGCTCAGGAATGATCATCTTCCTGTGTGTCTCTCAGATCCAGTTTTACATTCTTGTCCCTTTAAACAGCGGAAAAGCAAACACTTAACTGCTTATGGCAAGAGGCTGTAAAGTAATTAACATTTCAAGGCTCCTAAGCATTCTCTGTGAGCAGGAGGAGGAGGAGATGTTTCTGTCCAGCTGAGCATTGCTGCTGTTCACAGTTTGACAGCGGTGGGAGAGCTGGGCCACGCAGCCTTCAGGCTCCCAGGCCAACCCCGCAAGTACTTCCAAGCCCACGGGATGCCCGGGCACTGGGATGCACACCAGGGCCGGCCCTCGAGCGGTGCCACCCAGCCTGCACCCAGGCTCCTGTTATGAGAATAACACGGAGAGAGGAAAGATCTGGGACAAGAAACACACTTGTAACACCAGGGCTACCACAGACAGGCAGGTGGACCCCCCCCCACAGCTGGACAGAGCTGCGCCGGGAGGGACAGCATGCAGCCCTGTCCCTCCTGAAGGTTTGTGCCAACCTGTCACTGGTGTGGTGCCACAGCCTGTCTTTAACTAAAACCTCTGTGAGCAGACTGTTAAGACATTTGGCTATCTGAAGAAGCATATTAACAATTTTGGTGCTCCCATTTGTAGAAGTAATCTTAATTATTTCAGCATTTCCTTAGTCTTTCCTATGTTCTTAGGAGTTTTCTTCAATACACAGTATCGTGGTCACCTGACATGAGATATTTTTTATTTTCTGCATGAATATTTTGAATATGAGTATCATTATGAGTACCTTGCAGAATGCCACCAATTAAATTAAAACGATAAATATGTATCTTATCCCACTCATCTTTATTCTTGATAAGAGGAAAAAACATCATCACAATCTGTAAGGCATTAAAGGAATCATAGTCTGGAGCAGTAGCAGTATCAGTAGTATCTAATAGCTAGACCATTGGGCCACATCCCAAGAGACCAGAACCCTTTTCTTGACTGCATTTCTGTAACTCCTTGGCACATCACATCAGCTTGTTGAGTCCCGTTTTTTAAACTGAGATGGAATTGCTTTGGTAAATAAAAAAAGCCAAACAAATCTCCTTTCCTCACTAGTGGAAAACACCACGTAAAAACAAGGTACTGTCCCTACTCACACAATGGGAATTAATCCACTGAATGCCGATGGCAAAAAAAGACATGTTTTTTCCAACTCATTCTTAAAATAAGTCTATTTTCTTCTTCTCTTTGACTGTGTTGACTTGCACTCTGTGCCAGCCAGCACCACCCCGCCAAGGGTATGTGCAGGTCTATTTTGAGGACCAGAGTCAGTCCCCAAGAGGTAATAAACACACATGTGCCAAAACTCTTTTTTCCTAGGTGGAACGGAAAAGGTTAAAGTTTTATCAGTAGACAAGTAGTTAATGGTTTATCACAAGAGTATGAATGTATAATAACCATTTTATATCATTGCAGGCAGCCTCCACTACAACATGCCTTCACTCCACTGGGACAGAATTTTGGGATTTTCCTGTTGTGTAGTCACTGTGACCCTTTGGGTGCTGCTCTGGCAGCTCCTCAGGTTCAAAGCAGGTAAGAAATAATTCTACCCCGTTTGAACTCTTTGGGTTCTCTTTCCTTTCCTTAAATATATAAGCATGACTGCTGACAAACATTATTACATCCATATTGCATGCTTCTCAGGCAGAAATATTTTTCTTCTTACAATAATACTTAAAGAAGTACCCCAAACTTTGTATGCTGCTGTAAAACAGAATAAGATGACAAACAATCTCTGGAGTGTTTTTGTTGTAACATGTGTACGCTGCTCATGACTCCTTTGATATAACTTTGAGAAATGTCTTGACATTTTCTCACTCTTCTGGTAGAAATCTAATTTATTTTTCAAAAGACAAAAATAAACCTCTAGCTAGTCTAGTAAATTGTATTTTAAAAAGAAAATATTTACTTTGCAGATGCTTGTATGTTTGCATGCATATAGCACCTGTTCATGTTTTCATTGCAACTTGCATTGCAGAAAAATTTATTCAAAGCACATCAGAGACTTGCATTGTCTATATCTGAAAATCAGGTCAATGTACTCTTGTAAAACATTTCTGTGTGCAAACTTGGAGCACAAAGCTGGTCAGTGTTTCCTCTCAGCACAATACTCACTATATTGATGTGACACAAAACTATGCATGGACCTATATTCAAAATTCATTGAAAGAATCAAGTAGTCCTGTCTGGTTGTCCAGTAGAATCAGACATGATTAAGACCAAGAAGCCTGAAGAAAAGTTTATATGAGGATTCATTAGGTTACATTTACTTCAAGAGATTTATCAGATGTTTGTAGGGACTGAACATATCTGAGCCCAAGAAAGGACACAAAAGTAAGCAGCAATTATTTAAATATATCAGTAATAATCTACATTTGCTAATATCAGTATATGCTCAGATCTTTGTTTGACTTGATGGAGCCAAACCCAGATGAGATGGGAGTTAAGTCTCACTGCAGTGTGGGGATCCCTCTGCTTGTGCCTAACACAGCTGCAGGCAAACGAGCTGCTACAAAAGGCATTTAAACTGCAGCTACTTCAGAGATGGAAAATACCTCCATGCCCATCTGGTGCACTGCTTGCTGTGTGCAGTGGTAGAGTATCTTCTTTACTCAGACTTCAACCACAAGTATTACCATCAACAGTTCCTATGATGCTTGATTAAAACACCCTCAACAGTTCACGGTGACCTGGTATTATGCAAAAATTGAATAGTTTTAGTTTAGAAATATATACAGTCAAGAAATCAGTCGGATTCTTAACATGATTAATGTCTGCAAAACTTAAAAGACAAAGAAGATGTTTTCCGAATCTTAAAATAAAACCAGAAGAACCCCATGATTTTAAGCCAGTGCCACAATCACTGGAGCCTGGTGAGTTACTGCGTGTGTAGTAGGCGTGGCTGCATGGTCAGCTCAGGAATTTGCGTTTCTGAAAGACACAGATTTCCCTCTGGAAAAAAAAAAAAATGCTTCATGAGACCTTGGACAGTAGGCTAAGAAAAGTTACCAGGAAGCACTAAATAGAGGCACAGTTTCGCCTGGCATTAACAGGTCCTGTGAAGTGTCACGTTGTTACAGAGGAACTCTTTCGGGGAATGCAAAGGTAAGGCTGATGTCCTTTGCTGCCACCTTCCCTTTGCTGCATGGGCTTCACGGCAGCTCTGCCTGCACCTCCAGGGCTAAATGCTGAACTTTTTACCCCACAGCTGCCTGCTTTTCTGTTTTGTTGCTTCCAAGGGAGTGTCAGCCCAGTCTTCTTTCTCACCTTTCACTTTCCTTGCACTCCTTTGCAGCCCGTGACCAACATTGCCCCAGCCGGCTGCAGCAGCAGCAGCTCCAGCACTGCTCCCACCTGAGGCTGTCCCAGCCGCTGCTCCTGCACTGGCAGCCCAGGGTCCAGGCATCCGCAGGGCAGCCCTGCTCCCTCCCTGCTTTTGGGATCCTTTGTAGCAGACAACCCAGCAGTCCTGCCTGGCCTGGCTGCTTTGGCTTCGTGCTCACCAAGCAAGGCAGAGGCTCGGAGCTGTGCTGCAGGTTCCCCAGCGTCCTGTGGGTTCCCAGGCTCCCAGTCCAAAGCAGGTGGCTGAGCCCCAGGGTCACTCCTCTGCCACAGCGCCCCATGAGCCACACTGAGTGCCCGGCTGGTGAGACAGTGCTGCTGGGCAGTGGAGAAACAACTGCATGATCAGACACCCATCTCCCACAGATACAGATGTTCACCGCAGCTGCTTAGCTGGGCCACACTAATCTCAGTCGCTGGAGGAGATTTCCTTTCCTTCCTGTAAGATTTCCAGTGGAGAGATGATGTGTTTTGAAAAGCTAATGGCTAGGGCAGACATTACCTAGTGACATTCAGATGTTATTCCACTACCATCAGAGACATCTGACTGCAGTGGAGCTGAGACAGCCTGAAACACAACTGCTAAATAGCAACAACATGAGCAAAAGCTGAGCAAAGAGTGCCAAGAACAGAATTACCCCTGACACGTGGCACAGCCCTTACAGTTTGCAATAATCTTCCAGTTATACGAATCCCATTAAAGAGTAAGAAGTTAAGCAATCTCTTCTGTTCAGTGAGAACATTAGAAATATACAATGACGTGTTCCTGGCAGTACTGTTTACTTTTGGACATTCTGGCTTTCCTAGGTTTGTCAGTGTCTCAAAACACAGGCATTAAAATGTCGGATCAAATGGCAGTCCTCAAATCCAGTTTTCTGCATTATTTGAAGCCATACACTACACTCACTGCATAGGTGTGCACTGTCCACTGTGAACCTTATTGGAAAGGATTCCAACTCCATCCTTCACTTAGGGACCTGATGAGACTGACTCTGAAGAAACCTCAGTCTATGGAGATCCCCCAGATCTTGGATCCATTTTTCTAACAGTGAGGTCCACCAACCCCTTCCCTGCTGCAAATTCTGCAGCAGAATACTCCTTAGCCTTTCAAGATTTGCCAGTCTTTTTTAAAAAACCTTAACATTTTCAGAGCTTGCTGTTCACAGGAAATACTATAATATATTCAGAAGTTTCTAAGATCTGCAATTTCCCTGCTATTGCTTAGACTGTGCCTTTTTGTTTCCCGAAGCTGTGGCTGCCAGTTCAATGGCTACTTTGAAGAAAACCCACTATTTCTGCCAAAAGACAAAATAAAAATTGTCCTGAAGTGTGTATAGAGGCTATGGCTGAGGTCGAGGCATGGGTTTTTTTCTGTTTTATCCAATAATGCCTGTCTTAAATCAGCACCTTTATCTGATCCTTGCATGTGTGACTATCCATGTCCTTGTTATTGTTCCAGGCCCGTCAGCACTGGGAATCTGTGGCCTTGTTTTGCATTCTTGGTCCCACGAATTCCTGCAGAAGTAATTTGAGTTTTTCATGGGCACAACAGTTTGAGCTCTTGGCAGACTGGAGGGCCACACCCCTGCTTATTCAGCATCTGCACAAAACTGTTCCTACCTACACTGTTTTGAGAATGCAAATTCATGTTTGGAAGCTTTGACCTGACATTCATGCCATTGGTTTTAGGGGCAAGTGAGAGTGGGTGAGATTATGGGTCACAAATCATTTTCAGCTGAGGCTTCAAAAATATCACGTTACCTTCTTTCCTTCATCAAATTAAATAGATACATCGTTTTATATACCCATTAATGAAGATATATATATATATAGACATATATATGTATCTTTATTTGCACAGGCACTGTAGAACCCATGGAACTTCCGTGCTTCTGTCTCAACAGTGGCAGCTGTTGGGACGGAGCCTGTGAGTGCCCAGAGGAGTGGGTGGGATCTGTTTGTCATATAGGTCAGTAGAAGCCAGGCAGCATGGGCAGCTGGCACCATTTCTGGGAACCCCTCCACTTTGGGAGATCCCTGACCTTTCCTGCTGCTGAGACTGGCTCAGCAGGGTCAGATCCGCAAGAAGTGCCACGCCTCTTCTTGCTTGGTGAGGTCGTATCTTTCACCCACCTCAAAGGAATAAAACATCTGAGGAAGACATTACAGGTTTCAACAATCTGTGGCCTGTTTCTAGCCAATTTGGCCATTGTTTGAATTCCCCTGTTTGAAGATCACAGTGACTTGAAAATCTGATTCAGACCTCGGTGACCAGTGCTGCCGTGTCTGGATTTGCCCTGTGTTTGAGGACACCATCCACCTCAGCACCCTGCAGGACAATGCCTGCCTTCAGCTCCTGCTGCCACTGGCACTGGTCTTGGGTGAGTCAAATTTCCTACACCTGGAATAGCACTGTCCTGGTTGACTCCCATTTCAATTCCCTCTGCCACCACACGGCATCTCTGCACTGCCCTGTGCTGGGAGGCTGCCAGCTCACCGAGCTGCAGGACCTCCAGAGCTGGTAAAATCCCCAGCTCATTTTTTCCCGGGCCAACAACCCACAATGTGGCCAGTGTGACACACAAATACATCATCATGTGTCAGCTGTGCTTTTGTCAAATGACGTGACATGTTTGGTCAGAAGGATGTCAAAATATCTGCAGTGTACCCAGGAAAATATGCTTGGTGAGGGCTGATAGGTAGACAGAAAGTTCAGGTCTTCCATGTCATTTCCCTCATGACAGTATGGGCAGCACATCCAACAGACAATGATGGATCAAATGAGTTCATGACTGATTGGAACATTTGGGCAAAACGTTTCAGGGAAGTTGGCCAAAATAAAATAATCATGGCTGGGATTTCAGCACTGGAAACAAAGCATTATGATGATTCTGTAATTCCCTTCGTTCACCGCTCTAGTGTTCTGCATTTGATTTGTTGTGAATTGCCTTAAAGAATAGCTTTTAATAGCTATAGTTGTTAAAATTCATGAGGTAAGAATGTTTGGACAGACATAATTAACTTGGAATCATAACAAACATTATTGAAATTACAAACCCTGAATTTTACTCTGTTTTCCCGAGGAATGTTTATATTGTCCATCTGTCTGTTGTTCCACTTTCTTGGCACCTTCTTTAACTTGCTGACCAGTTTCAACTAAATTTACTAGGTGGTTACACATCTTAAAGGTCTCAAAATCTTATGAGTTTTGCACATATCAGTAGCTGGGTACAGAAGACCAGCCCTATAAATGTCTCAAAGAGGAAAAGGAAAGGAGACCTATGCCATCAGTGAGGAGGTAGAGGCCACATGGCCAGTCAATCCAGTCTAGTCACTAAGACGCATAAACTACCCATGACATTTGTCTCCTCCTCACCAGCTAACAAAATGGAGATGTATATTTTATGTACTGAGAATATCAAGATGGATCTAAGACGTGAGAGGGGCTGAGACACGATGGAGCATAAAGAGCATGGGATCATAGTGCTAAAGGTGTTTAGGAGGCTGGAAGAAAGGGCAGTCTGGTGTTAGGAGTATGGAGGAGGCAATCCAGTTTATTGCCAGGAAAAGAGAGCATGGCATACAGCGTAGACAGCTTTTGTAACCCAATTACTTTTGTTCCAACAATGATGAAAAATCTCCACTTGGCTCATAATTTGTTGCTTTTCTACATTATGTCATGGTTATTTTCTTTCACAAATCATGACAAAGGGCCTGGTTTTCTTCTTAGTTGTGGTTTGTTCTGTTTAGGTCTTTTTTTGTTTTGTTTTGTTTTGTTTTGTTTTGTTTTGTTTTGTTTTGATTTGTTTTAATCTGAAGCGATCCTAATGAAGTTAAAATATTTGGAATAGTTTGAGATTTGCATCAGTGGGAAAATTTCATTTCAGATGGACTCTTTTTTTAAAGTCTGAAACCAAGTAGTATAAGCATATAAACCAGCCCAAACCACTTTCAGATCAAGGCTTGAATAACTAGAAAGAAAAAAAATAATAAAGCTTGTACGAATGCATATGTGTTCATAGCAATTTATTCTTGGCTTTCATCCATCAGAGGGAAGGCAGGATCATCACAAAGGTATTCAAACCCATGGGTATAGAGAGGATTCATTCTAGACAGCTGGAAGACCTGGCTGATGCCCCTGTGGGACTCCTGGCACCTATGGTGATGAAGAGAAGCCACAGAGAACTGGAAAAAGATCCATATTATGCTCACCTTTAAGAAAGGCAAGAAGGAGATCTGAGGGAACCATAAGCCAGTCAGGCTTACCTCAGGTGCTAAAAGCATTTTGGAACATGTCCTCTTGGAGTCTATTTCTACACATATGAGAGACAAGAAGATAATCAGGAACAGCATGGATTTACATGTAGGACCAATCTGACTGTCTGCCATATGAAATAACTCTATGTAGACAACAGAAGAGTAGCAAGATTTAATACACTTCGATTTAGAGATGCCTTTGACACCATGTCCCTCAGCATTCTTGTTTGGTAGGTGAAGACACATGGGTTTGGTGAATGAACAACTCACTGGGTTGAAAATAACCTCAACAGCCAAGCTCAAGGGGTAGTGATCAGTGACTTGATCAGGATATTGTAAAAGTAGAGCAACTTGATGGCCAATAATTGGGCAGAATTGTTTAGTGTCTTCATCAAAGAGCTGACCCGTGACACAGCAGGTCCTCTCAGCAGGTATGCCCACAACACAGAACCTGGAGTGGGGCAGCAGCATTGCTGACACTGCTAATGGCAGAACTTGAGAAACCTGAAGATCATTCCAACAGAAACCTCACAGTGTCCAAGGAGAATAAGTGCCGATGTCCGTGCCAGGGACATTGGTACAGAGCAGGAACTTTCTTGCTGAGGAGCAGGCCTGCTGGAAACTACCTGGGAATGACGGTGGATGCCAAGTTCAATATGAGCCAACAGCGTGTGGTTCTCTGCAAACAAGGTAGAAGAGCAGCTGTGTTATGTGGAAGGACACAGGTTGATGGACACTTCTACCCTGCCCTTCCTGGCACTGGTGATGCACTACTGGGAAATACAAGCTTAGTTTTGCCGCCTGCAAGCCAGGTTAATCAGACTTAGGGAAGCTGGAGAGGGTTCAGCAGGATGCAGTGAGGTCAGTGAGGGGCTTTGGACAGGTGGCCTGCAGGAAGCATGGGAGGCAGCTGAACTCGGTCACTGTGCTGAAGAGATTGAGGGCAGGGCTAACAGCAGCCTCCAGCTGAGAGGGAGTTGCAAAGACCATCAAACCCAAACCTCCTCACTAACACCAGAAGGTAAAGCAAGACACAGCAGTCATAACTGCAGTTGGAGATGTTGAGATTGAGCATGAAGAGAAATGGTTGGATTTAGAAAGGTAGTGTGTCACTGCAGCACATCTCCTAGTGAGGCTGTGGAGCCTCTGTCTGGCTTAGATGCCCTCCAGAGGTTCCTTCCACCAGATTTTTGAGACACCTTGCTCTGCTAACCACCTTCTGGCAAGCAAGGCTCAGGTATGGTGCTGTAAGCAGACCTCATCTTTGCAGCACCATGCATCCTTATTTGTTCATAATAATTTGTGTAGAAGCAAAGTGTCATTGTATAACGGGAAACTGAGACCCTGTAGAAAACAAGATCCACAGAAAGTTAAGTAACTTGACATGGAAGCCTGTGCCAGAACACAGAGAAGAGTCCAGGTTTCCTGACCCCCTCAGGACCCTAACCATAAATAAGCTTTGAGTCAGTCCTGCTAATGGGACATAGTCAGCTGAAATGTGGTCTGAATTAGCAAAAGTTAGCAAAAACAGGATGTTGGAAATCATAAGATGAAGCAAAAGTTTTCTGCCTGGGTGCTGCAATATTTTTTCCAAGTGTTTGCATCTTTGTGAGGTAAATTTGTGTTATGTTATAGGAGTATGGTACATGAGAATGTAATAGGGTGCTCTGTCGGGTCAGGCCAGGGTTCACTGGGCTCATCATGCTGCCTCCAGATGCAGCCAGTATGAGCTGTGGGGTCTGGGGTGGTCAGCCTGTCCCAGTCCAGCAGACAGCACGGCAGAAATTTCCTGCACCAGAAGCCATATCCAACCCATCATGGTTTAGAGTCACCAAAGGACTGTTCCCCATTAATTGTTCAAAAGTGTGTATTTTTGGCCCCTGCTGTATTCTGTGGCATTAAGTTACCAAATCTGATTTCCGCCTGGGTATTAAGACACTAAAGGTGAGGCTTTATAAAATTTTACAAATTTTCTAGGACTAAAGCAGTGAAAATAGAAGAGATGGCAAAAAGTATGGGCTTTTAAGACTCCACTGACTTCAAAAATATTACTTGTGGCAGCTTAGGAGCTTGGGTTTAGAAAAGATTTACCTAACTGCTTTTATTTCATTTAGGGCAAAAGATTCAATGAGCTTCTATTGTCTCAGTAGTATTTTATTCTTGAAAAGTGAGCCTTATGCTAAAAATGTTTCATCTAGACATACTATTTTTTTCTTTCTGCGCAGTTAATTTTTGTGACTATAGTACTGAGACAGTGAGCATTTCTGAAAGCAATATAAAAACCATTACTTTTGAATGGATTATAGTGGGTAAATATGGCCACTCCAAAGAGAAATGTGTGCCTGATACTGTGAATGGTATGTGTCTCTTTCCTTTCGCTCCCATTTCCCAAAAGTAAATGTTCCCTAAAAGTAAGGTTTGTGAATGATGTTGGATTATTAGACCAGATGAGAGGTCTGTGTTCGAAGGCAGAACTCCGTAGCTCAAGCAGCAGGAGCACAAACTTTTCTGCAGAGCTTTCTACCCCAAATGCAGAGAATCTCAGGTACACATGCTGAGATGGATCTGTGCCTGTCTGGGGCTGGGAGGAGAGTCAGGGTCCTCAACATCCTTTTAATAGAAAAACAATCTGTTTACATCCTGCTATTTAGCATTAGGATTCAGGATGCTTTCCATCAACTGTGGTTCCATGAACTGTCTCAGCTTTCAGAGACCTTGTAGAGGAGTAAGTGTTGCACGGCTGCTCCACATGTCCTTCGCATTTCTTTCATGACATAAAAGCCGTGTTTTTCAGGACATGGTAAAAAGTCCTGACAGCTCAGTGCTCATACCAGTGCCTCCCAATTAAGAGATGTGTTTCTGCAGCTCTAACATAACTAAAGCCTGTCTGACTTTGACATAAAGAATGTCAGCCACTCTGACAGGAATGTGTACATGAAAGTAAACCACACATTCTAGAAAGAACAATGAACAGTTAAATAATTGATGGTCACTTGAAACACTGAAAGACAAAATTTTACAAGCAAACAGAAAATAACACTGGATAGGGTGTTACACCCACAGAACAGTTTTAACTCCCAGTGAGGTCATGTGAATGTGTGAGAGCTTCCATACTAAAGGCGTATCTTTCTGCCTTTACAAAATTACAGGTAATGCTTCAATAGCAATCTAGATGTGCTCCAGAGAAAGGAAAATTTCTACTTTAAAGCCCCCCCAAATTCTGAATTGTAATGAAAATCTGGACTCCTTAGCATCAAGGGTAATCTTAAAATAAATGACCAAAGCCTTTTCCAGTGGCATTCTTAGCATGTGTCTGCTTTGCAGATGGCCTGAATTTCCAATGGTGATCATTTTATTTTGCTTGGGTTTGCCTGAACACAGCATCCCGTTCCATATTTCTTAACTGGCCTGCAATTTGCTCAGTCAGGTTCCCAGTTCACAGCAAATGCCTCTGAGCAGAGGCAATGCTGACCCAGGGTACCAAATCAGTGAGAATGTGCAAGGGATCTGGAGAAGTCTGGCATGAGGGTGATACCGACACCAACATGTTCAGAAGGATTAAGAGTGAAGCCTTTCCATTCCATCAGCGTTTCTGTCCATCAAGAATCCAGATTCCAGCTCTCTTGGATGAATGGCATACCTAAAAGCCATGAAATCCATAACCCCCTAAGTCTAGCTCTCAGGCTTAGCCCTGCTGTATCCGCAAAACACGGAGAGCTGAACATGACTAAGCACATTACAGTGACTGCTTCCCTTCTGCTGCTTCTGTGCTCCATTTCCTTATCACTAGTCCCAGTTGGAAAAAAAAAAAAAAACCAAAAAAAAATACACCAGGTACAGTCCCTTTAAATAAGAGAAGTCCCTTTCCTTGTGCATTTTTGTTTGACTACTGTACTTTCAACCCAGTGCTTCACCTGCTTGGATCCTTTCCTGAGAAACCCTTGAGCTCAATATCACATTTTCCCAGTACATAACCTCCACTAAATGGTTCAAAGGAATATATTATATTAGCAGTAGCTATTTCTAGTGCCAGTAAGGTGTGACATATGGTTTTTCTGCTGCCATCGGTAATGTGGGGTTTTGTTGGGAGCTGTGGTGTCGGGCTGCCATCTAGTGAGCTGAGGGCCGCTTGGGGAGCTGGGGAATGGGAGGAGGAGGTGTTCGTGCTGGTGATCCAGAGCCTAGGTTTAAAAATATTTGATTACTTTTAAACAGAAATATTTACTTTGAATCCAAGGTCACACTAAAAGTCAGAAGCAAGAACAGTGAACACAGGCATTCATGATGTACTCTTGGTCCATCATGCATATGCAGATGTTTTCAAGTCAAATAGTATCATCTCCAGTAATTATAAATGCAAATTTCCCTCCTCCCTATGCAACACATTCACTTTTCTTACCTACCATTCCAAGCTTTAACTCCTCAAAGCTGCATGATAGAATTAATCTTGATTTTGGTAGCTTCCCAACATAAATAATTTGAGAACAATTCAGTTATTGAAGCAATTCAGCAGAGTTATTCATTGACAGGATTAAGAAACAGATGACTTGACACGATGACTGGCAGACTTTCTGTCTCTCATTGTTATCTAGATATACCTTCATATATCATATGGCTAGATGCCTCAACTTTGTTTTGTGTTTAGACTCCTACGATGCTACAGACATTTACTCTCCATTCAGTGCTAACTCAAACCGGATCCAACCAGTGCTTATAGCAATTCTTATTAGTACCTCCGGCAGCAGAATATTTTATTGGTTTGGGTTTTTTTCTACATTTATACCAAGCTGACACTCTGTATAATGTACTGAAGTGAAGATAATGTCCTCAGTGCAGGTTATAAGCACTGTGCTGAGAGGCACGATTGTTCCAGAGGACATTCCTCAAGTTCCTCTGACGGCCTTTCAAAAAATCCTGTTGTGGTTATTTAAGGAACAATGAAAGGTGCACACAAGTTTATAGACTCAGAACTCAGTGACCTCAAGACAAGAAGTCCTGCTGCTACTTCATGGCAAGGTGAGGAGAACAATGGGGCCAGGCTGTTCTTCAAGGTGTGCAGTTTTAGGATGAGTGCCCACAGAGTCAACTGGCAATATGGGAAATTCCAGTTAGATAAGAGAATATTTTTCCCCTTAACACTGTTCAAACACCAGCAGTTTCCTGAGGGAGGTTGTGGATATTCAAAGTGAGCCCCTGAGCAGCCTGGTTTCAGCCCCTGCTGGGTTACGGGACCTCCAGGGCTCCCTTCCAACTCCATGAATTCACGAAAACAGTCTCTAGGGAGAATTTGCAAACACCACATACTTGACATTAACATAAACATTTTAGATGGCAAATTACTTGTATATTTTTATTTTTATTTTATTACTTGTATATTTTGATTTTGTATGAGAATGTTATGAAGTAGTGACTCTTTTTCCTTTTCTCATTTTGTTTCTGTTGAATGACATTTTCCTCACAGGTTGAAACTGGAAGATTTCAGTTACTGCAAGTAACACTCAAATCCTCGGCTCTGTGCCAGGCCAGCTGACCAGACAGAACATCACTGCTGCTGCAAACATCGCAGTGCAGACTATGAGAAAATCAAATATTTCAGAAGACATTCAGGTGACTCTTATTGGGACTAAAATAAGACTTGTGAGGCTTAATATTTGGGATATCAGTTCTGTCCCCCTCCTCCACTTGCAGAAAAGACACTGTTCTTTCTCTTAACTGTACACAACACTACAAACAAATTGCATTAATTTTGCCATTTAGCAGAGTTATTTAAGCATCCTTGACCACGTACTTGTGGAATCACTGTTGGGTCTGTTGTCAGAGCTGACTGTAAATTTATCAGCTGTTTAGATGTATATCTCAAATTTTAATATGAGCATCATTTAATGTTTAAATTGATAATTTAATCCTTACTAACTAAATTAATAAAAGCGTGGCATTTATGAACCTATTGGCACAAAGCTTGTGCTCTCTTGAATGGCTTCCTTTACTTTTCTACTCTGTTGTGTACTTTCAAGCAATGCTTGTTAACTGTTCTTACTTTGCCCATTTAGTGTGTAGCACATGGGGTGATTTATTCAATTGCATTTGAATATTGTGTGTTTTTCTGCTTGTCTCAGGCATCTGTGGAAGTAATGGCTACAGTGAGTCAGCTCTTGGATGCCAACAAAACAGAATTCATCCACAATAATCTCGTCAATGCTACAGCCTTTAGCTTTTGCCATTTTCTTTAGATGTAGTCAACAGCATTTCCTCTTTTGGTTCAGGATGAAAGCAGTTCATGAACAAGTCAAAATATTTTTAGCATTCAACTCCAATGTGTAATTTCCAATTTACACCAATATAAACATTGCTGGATTCTTCTGCTTTAGAGAAAGGATGGGGGTAGGAAACGAGGAGCACTTCCCACTGGAGAACCAAATCAGAGAGGAAGCTCAGAAACTGAGCCTGTAGCTGTATAATAACAAATAATGATAACTTTTATCCCACTCATCATTTTGATGCAACCTCACAAAAACAATGGAGGAATTTTCTTTGACTGGCAACATCTCAAAGCACAATGTTGCAATCCAGTTTGCTCCACTGAAATTAAGCTCCTCTACGATTCTGTTTTTTGCACAGAAAAGTAAGTCCTGTGTGTTGCTGGATTTACCTGGACACAGCAGTATGAATCATAAATCCTAACCCATACACTGCTCATTGTGGGAGATACAGCACTGGGAAAGTATCAGTCAACAAAACTAGAAATACAGGAAAATGTTCCCGGGCTTATCGGTGACCTCAGTATTGAAGTTCAGATACTGTTCAACATTTTAAGTAACAGTAAGTTCTTTCTTCTTTTGAAAACTGCAGCTGGGAAAATTTTTAATGAATATTCACTAAAAATCTCCTTTGGGAAAAAAAAACCCTTAGCTGGTTGGTTTTTATGCATGCTGATGCCTGGTACAAGAAATGCACATGTCAAATGAGCTGGATAATCTTATTTATAGAAGAATACAAACGTACAGGATGCTTTTGGTGTTTGGGACTTTTTCAGTTGTGTTGTTTTCAAAAACGGAGAGTGTGTTGAATCTTTGACCATACCTCTATGAACATCGAGATCAAGAACAAGTACATACTTACTTTGCCTGAAATCTGAAGATATCAACCATTTCAATTAAAATTACTACTACTGTCAGCTGTCAGCTAGGACATCCACATCCTAACACCTGCAAATTGGATTACTCACTTGGGATTTTTCCAGGTGTCCATTACTTACACTCTGCAGTGCTCGGAGGATAAATTGGTATTGACCAGGAGAGAAAAAACAAAAAAGATTATAGTTCCTCTGCTTCAATTGCTTCAGAAGCTGGTGGGTGTGGGAGAGCTGAGCTTCAAACATGTGCATTTCTCTGACATCACGTGAGTTTCACACCAGGCACCTGAAACCAGCAGACCTGTCCTCAGTCTCCCAGTGTCAGTAACATCAAGACATCACAACAGTGTAACAAAGGTGAAGTTAGTAGAGCACTCAGACATCATAACAGTGGACACCATTTGAATACAAGCCCACAGGGAAATAAATAATTCAGTCCTCTCGCCAAGGTTAGAAAAAGATGTAAAGAGATAAACCAAGTAACCTCACACACCCAGCACTGACAATAAAAATCACTGAATAACTCACTAACTGGTCACTGCCATTTCTGTTCACTGTTTCAGACAACAATACTGTGGAAAAACAGTGTGATCATGCAATTAAAACCTTTATCATAATGCCAGTATAACACAACACTCCCCTCAAGACAGATAGATATCGAATGCACAGCTTGTCTTTAAAAAAGTCCCAACAGGTTTCTTCAATATTAAGTGCACATTTGTGATATTTTGTAGATATACAGTTACATTAGTCTGACCTGATGATCAAATCAGAAAAAGATCAAATCAGTCTCTCTTGATCTTAAATCAAAAGCATAACATCAATAACAGTCTATTATATAATCCAGGATTTTCTTCCTCACTTAAGCTACAATTAAGATGGGTGACTTAAATCACATAGATGAACTCTAATTTGCTAGAATGTGCAAAAAAAACCCCCACTGTCAAAAAGTGGGATCTGAAGGCAAAAAGCCAGGCAGTCTCTTATCTTCTGACTTCCCACTAACAGTAAATGTCCCTGGTGTGATTATTTCTTATTCAGTGTTATTAGAAGTCTGGCCATTTGGACTGCCTGCATATATATTAGGATTTAGGATATTATTTTACTCATTTACCAGTATTTTCCCCCTGAAATGATACTAAGAGAAGGGTAACAATTATTTTCACACCCCAGCTCAGCAAAAATTGAAGATGTCTCTTGACATTCATGAGAAGAGCAGCTGTTCTCTACTACTTATATGGATTCTAAAAAGAAAATCTAAACAAAAATCTGTAAATGCTGAATGTGTGCAACAGCATAGCGTAGGCTTCTCCAAAAGCACCAGCTTCTCTGGTATCTGCCATCTATACCTACTTTTCTCTGTCTTGCAAAGGTTCATCAGCCAGTGGCAGAGCTGGATTTGTCCTGTACCGAAATGACAAACTCTTCCACTCCAGGGTTTATCAGAGCCCCTGCAGTTTGTCTGAACGAGTCATCTCTGGCAACACTGATGGTGGAGTAGTGAGCAGTGCTGAAATCACCTTCAGTCCCAAGGTAAGAAACACCATGGCCAGTTTGAACCAGAGGCTGCCCTGGCCCTACTGCATTCTTCAGAACTTAGGGAAAGAGCCTCCAGCAGAGAGTGAGTTGGGGGTTTTTGCTTTGATTTTTGCCAATAAGTAATTGACAGTTTGTGGGATGTATACATGACATAAGTGAAGGATGTTTAGGTAATATGGCATAGAAAATGTTCTTCAACTTCTGTATTTAACAACTGATACTGCTGACTCCATGCTGCTAAACTAGGACATTTGCAAGCAAAACTGTATTCCATAAAAAGTTATAGGTATGCCAGAGTGGATTTGCCCTAGCATACATTACTCCTATACCAAGAGTGAAAAACAAGATGTCTCTGGAGGACAGTCTTTCTCTCCATAAAACTACCAAAATTTTGGAAAACAAGAAAAAGTCAACATGACTGACATAGCCCGATACACATACTAATGTGGGGAATGTTCATTTTTCATGCTATCTTTTAACTCCTACTTCCAGCTGAAACCACTGAGTGGTTTGAGTTCCTCCACCAGGAACTGGTTCCAGATGTTACTGCTTTCTTGCAGGAAATACTCTTATGTGAGTGTCCATTTGCCAAAACCCCTGAATTTTTGGATAATATGTAGTCACGTTTGGCATGGTTTCTCCAGAAAACAGTAGTTGGCTTCTTCTTACAATATTTAACAAAGCTTTAATGCTCAAATACATACATGTGACAGATCAGTAATTATCACCATGGAACCATACAGCCAAGTGATCCAGGAAACGTGCCATTTCTAAGGAAATCACTGAAACAAACTTATAATTTATTTTTTTTACTCCTACTTTTATTGATAATTTTAAATTGAACTACTTAATACCGTGAATGATTGTGTTCACTTCTTATTTGCACTCCAAGCTACTCGCTGCTCATTAAAAAGTGGTTCTAAATGCAGTAGCCTGCAGAAGTATGTTTGAAAATGACTGCATGCCATTTGATGTGTGAGTGCACGAGCACCGCTGTCTGCAGGAGCGGAGGGACGGGTCCCTGCATTTATCAGTGTTTGCTTCCCGTTCCAGTGTGGATTCAGCTCTGGTAGGCAGTAACGTAGGGCTACCAAAAACTGAAAGCTGTTGTTTGGCTTATAGGTAATTCAACTGGCAGTTGTTTAATGCTTAGTCAGTGGGAGCCTGAATCCTCATTACCTGAATAATTTGCAGGCATTGGTAATTTCACTGGCAATCTTGACTGAGAAAGGCACATAAAGTAACTTTAAAATGCCAAATTATGCTGTTACTGATATCACTCACAAGGTTTACTGGAAACCCACACATGCCTTAGTAGCTGTCAGCTCCTCTTTCAAAATCAAATCACTGTCAGTACACACTGTTTGCTGGTGCCTATCTTTATGTTTTTGTAGCCACTTTTTCTCCTTGCAATCCCAATCCCTAGCACGACACATCTGAACTGCAGCTGCGTGACCATGCCCGTGTCTTTTGGGATTACACCGTGAACAACTGGAGCACCGCCGGCTGTGCAAAAGGGAGAGACCAGTTCTTGAGATGCAGGTGTAATCACACCACTCATTTTGCCGTTCTGATGGTAGGGCATTGTCCTTTCTTGAATGGGAAGAGTCTGGGGTTGTTTAATTTTTTTGTTTGGTTGGTTGTTTTCAACTCTAAGACCAGCACGGCAATATAAGGGCATAGCTGCACTCAGCTAGAACGCACAGGAGTTTCAGATATCCCCCTGTACTTGTTTCTGCCCTGTGGCAGATCTGGCAAATTGGGAAAGTTGTGCCCAAGCTGCCGAATAGCCAAATGTATTGGCAAGTCCTGGCTTCCCCTGACACGCCCTGTGGCTGTGCCCACGGTCTTGTGCAGCTCCTCAGCAGGGAAGGGCTGGCCTAATTCATTCCCCTTGCTCAGCTGTCGTAGCCTCCAGCTTTGCACCCCCTTTGCTGCAGCTGCTGCTTAAATGAGGGTTTGTCAAAGGCTAAAGTGCCCCCAGATGAACAGTAGAGCAGCCTGGAATCTGGGCTAGCTGTGGCACTGCCTTGTGCTTTGTAAATAACTCAGAGGATTTAGCATTAACCACTCCCCTTGCTTATATGTTTATAAAAGCACTTGCCCTGTAAATATTAAGCTTTCAACCATAAAGTTTTATACATTGCTCTCTTGTACTAACAAGACTATTTAGGAACGACTGTCTGTTTCTGACATTTGTTATTCTTTCAGTATTTATTTCAGCTTCTCTAAACAAAACACACCCTGGATAAAATCACATATCTGTGGTCACTAACTTCAGCATGCCAGCATTTCAGAGTTTGTTTTTATTGTCTTCACAGAACAGTATTTCCATATTTGTACTATTTACTTGTTTCTGTATTTCCCTTTATGTTACGCATGTCCTTTTAGCACAAAGTGACTGTATCCTAAACAAGATTCCCATCTGTTTATGCAAATGCAACAGCATTTTCTGTTTCACTGAATACATTTACATCTGCTTGCTGCTTTATTGTCATTATACAAACATAGACTAATTTCAATTTATAATTATTTGTAATATCTCACCTTAGACCAAGAAGTCAAAATTCAGAATGCTCACCAGTATGAAAAATTAAAAGCTGCTTTGTAAAGTCTGTGTCACCTCGCATTTTAATATGAATAATTTAGTCTGCTATTTTGACGAATATTTGGTATTGTTAAATCTCTTTTTGGTGTTCTTCACAAGCTTCTCTAGTTTTGGGGTCCAGAGTAATTCTGTGGGATCTAAAAATTCTGGCAGTTGCTAGCAATAATCATAACTGCACTAAAACATTCTTGTTTCTATGTGCAACCAGAAACAGGAACTTTAAAAAGAAATTTATCTCTTCTCATCTCATATAACTGATACAATTGGTTTCCTAGGCATTTCAGATAAAATATAAATATGCAAAGCCTTTGGATTATAGTTCTTATATTGGTGTTGGATTGTCCATGGCTGGTCTGGTTATTATCATTTTGTTTCAAATACTCACTAGGTAAGAGGGAAGATGTTAAACTGCAAGTATTTTATGCTAAGTTACAATATTTTGTTCTGTATGTAGTTTGAGGAAAACAATTAAAAGTAGCCAGTTTAGAACATATTGCAATATTACTGATTAGCAAATAATACTTTTAAAAATAGCTGAATCACAGAGCATGGTTTGGGACTCGCTGACACCTCTGCTACTGTTGCACTGACAACACAGACCCAGAGTGGTATTATCGCCACACAGGTCTGTGATACACACTGAGCTTTTCAGTTCACTATCTCACTTAATACTAGGCTTTAAAAATGTGTCACAGTGTTCCACCACCAGCATGAGCTCCCCCCATACCCTGGTATTACAATGCGTAAACAGTTATCTTTTTTCTAGCCAGTAGCTGCCTGTGCTACTGTTGTATTGTGAGTGACTTAATACAAACACAATTGCAGCAAATTTCCTTGATGGATGTGCCTGTGATTAATGGTGTCCTGTGATCCCCCTCTGAACAATTAGCAAAGTCCTGACAGCAGAGCTGTAATTAAAATAGATTCATGCATGTTTCTCATCCTGCTTGCACTAATGTAGATTTGGAGCAATTCCATCAAGGTTCACGTTTTTAAGACTGTAGGAGCTTCCAGATTTTGCCTTTTAAATGCATATATTAATTACAATACTATATATATATATATATGCATTAAAATACACATTTATATACATGCATACATATAGTATATATTATAAATATATAATGCCAAGGGAGGTGGTGGAGTCACCACCCCCAGTGGTGTTTAAGGAAAGACCGGACATGGCACTCAGTGCCATGGTCTAGTTGATACTGGTGGCGTTTGGTCATAGGTTGGACTCAATAATCTTGGAAGTCTTTTCCAACCTAATTGATTCTGCAGTTCTGTGATTCCGAGACAAGACAAAGTTTGGAAGTGGAGGTTTATTACTCTCTTGCACTTTGGAGAATGGTTAGAAATACTTGTTTTATGCTACTTCACTTCTTAACACTGAATAAAAGGATTCCAGAAAGAGCAGAGGGGAAAAAACAAAATGCATCCCAAACTGCTCTCAGTCAAGGCCTAGTCCTAAAAGGTGCTGGATATTCTCTGTTCTAGTCAAGGTCAGACAAAACTGATGGATTTGTTAAGCTGTCTGAGAGTAACATTGGTGTAATTCTGAAAACAAGTTATTGTTTTCGTTTCTGTCCATATTAAAGTTTCTAGTCTCTGGTTTGCTTTTAGTATAAATGAAAATGAGAAAATATTTTACAATTTTTCTTATTTTTCTCTTCTTTTTTCTCCTAAACATATTTCTACCAATAGGAAAACTCAAAAGTTACCTGTAAAGTGGATGTTAGTGAGTCTCCGCTTTTCTATGCTCATCTTTAACGTCATCTTCATCTCTGGAATTGAAAACCAAACTTCCAGGGAGTGCAGCAACGATACCACCAGAAGCTACCAGCAATACCTTCCTTATGACACCGCCAGTAACACCTTCCTCACCTCTGACTTGGTGGATCCGCCCAGAGACTCCAGGTGCACAGCTGAGGCTGTCCTACTGCACTATTTCTTGTTGGCAGCATTTAGGGGGTCAGCGCTCAGTTCTGCACAGTTGTACTTATTGCTGCTCAGAGCCATGAAGCCACTGCCTGGACAATTCCTCGTAACCATGTCAGTAATTGGATGGGGCAAGATTTAAGTTGTCCATATGGCAACTTTTACAGTACAGAGTACATTCAGGGAGAGTTGTAAAGATAGGACACCAGCAGAGAGCAATTAGAATCAGTGTCTCTGGGTCAGTGCCACGTGATTTAATAATCTCCTGTTGCTGCTCAGGCTACTGGTATAACCTGAGCTTGTTTTCATTGTCCTGATAAAACACTGAAACTGATAGCTTGGTCACTGGCACAGCAACACAGGCCTGTTGTGCACAGGAGAAATTTTCACAGTAATCAAGAATTCAACAGTCTGCTTCTGCCAACTAAGTAAAAAATCTTTCAGTTATGGTGATTGCATATGTGGACTTAAATTCCTGATTTAGAGATTCCCAGCCAGAGCCTTGAATACATCCAAAAGCAATGAGTGACTGATATTACTTGTTATATATTATTTATTAATAAGCAAAGAACACATTCTAAAGTCAGTACGGAAGTTAGCAGCAACACTGCAAACTGAAAGGAAACTACCTGGAGAATGGAAAAATTCAGAGAGATGCTGACAAGGTAAAGTGAAAATCTCAGCCTGCTTCAAGAAACTCTTCTAATACAGTGTACAGGAACACCTGTCTTTTCCATGTTGCATATTCAGCTTTTGTGTTGTATTGTTTCTGATGGCAGCCACCAAGCAGTTTTCAATCCTCATTGTTCCATTATTATGTCTTGCATTTGTAGAGGCAATTCCTCTGAAACATTTAGAATTCAGACTGCAAGTGCAAGCCAGAAAAAGCTCAGCAAAAGCTGCCTGGCTATGCAGCACTGTGCTCCCTCCACACGTATTTGCATGACAGCACACCTTTATGTTCTTCAGTTCTTCAGACAAGTCACACACGTCCAAACCGGCATGATTCTGGCTCACTGCTTTTGGATCTCCTTTGAGAGCACAGCAAATGCTCTCTGGAATGGCAATCTGGAAGATCTCTATTAGGGATGAAGAAGGAACAGACTTTAAGGAGCATGTTTATTATCCAGACAAAAAGTTGTGCATGAGGTCCCTCCCCATGAGATGTGCTGCCTAGAGTGAACCGGTAGGCAGGAGACGTGGAAGACAAGGAATGAAGGGAAGGCACTGAGGAGGCAAACCTGCACAGCCAAGCTTCTTGCAGGGCAGAAGTTACATTCTGCATCAATCTGGTACGAAACGTAATGGCGTTTGGTACAAAATGTTCCTAAATGAGTTTCTTACTGCTGACTAGAGGGTAGGGTTGCACAGTTGTGGTAAGGGAGCCCACTACAGCCCAGGAGGGAGCTTGCTCTTTTACCACAGGTGCTCTATCAGGAAACTCCGTTGAAGCTCTTTAATGGCATAAATCAGCAATTCATGGACATGAGCTGTCCTCAGAAACATCGTGCTCACAACCCTCAGTCCTGCCTTTTGTCCAGGCTACAGAAAACCCATTCAACTTAGTACAAGGCAGGTGAAACACAGCTCTTAAAATCTATGGAATTTGGGAGGCAAGAAGCTATTTGTGTGGGAGATATGCCTGTGCAACCGGACAATAAATTGCTAATGTCTCTCTTATTAATTAGGAATTCCTGCTGTAGTAGTTGCAATAACGCTCAGAGCTACTTACAGAGAAGGAAAAGCTCTAAGCTACCAACAGGAAGAATTCTAAGTTCACATATTATTACAATACTTGCTGTCCCATGCCTTTCATGATGGCTTATTATTAATACAACTCCAGATGTATTGTTGGTACACTATTTTGTACATCTAAGTAATCAAATGAAATAAAACTCTTCACTCAACCTAGATAGTCACTAGAAGGAAACACATTTTCTCCTTACTAAGGATTTAGGGTACTGGAGCTACATCTGCCTTGAATCCTTCTGGAGGACTCTGCAGTCCCCTGTGAGTTGAAATGCAAACTGCAGACACCCTTAGCAAAACTGATACTCCGTCCCTTCATTTAAGTGCATAACTACATTCAATCCTCACATTAATTTAGAATCTGGCCATAATAACTATATTCCTATTTGCCCTGTGTTTTTGACATAGGTATTTGTTTGAGTGCCCACATACCAAAGCAGGCTATCAGGCTTACGATGTACCTTGGCGATAGTGGATGATACGAAAGAAAGGCAGGCTTGTTCAATAAATGTAAACACAAATCCCCTTCCAGATGGTGATCATGTTGTGATAGTCGTTTAGGGCATGTGGACTTCTAACTTGAGGTTATTTGAAAATGAAAAAGAAAAAGGTAAAGGTTATTACAGGATAACCCTGTTCTTCTGAAGTTGTCCCTGTTTTTTCGTCAACCTTTGTCCATTAGGTCTCCCCTATTACTCTTTACTATAAAATATATCCTAAAGATAAATGTGCATGTGGTGGCCAGATACCTATTGGTTAGTTATACTGCACCTTATTATTTCTCTGTGTAGTTTGTTTGATGTATCATTTTGCATTCCCTAGAGAAAGAGAAGCGTGACTGAAAGCCCTCACTTCTCAAGGAATGGCTACCTTTCAGAGCTAAGTTGACAAGATGTAGAAAGCACTTGAAGGTCTTTCAGGATGAAAAGTGGAATATTATTTTGTTTTGTTTTGGTATTCTGAATAATGTGTCTAATGTTATCTTTTGAAACTACCTCTCTTTATATTCAAAGTTGCTGGCTTGCAGCACTGGACCAAAATCAGAATTTCGGTGTGCAAAAGCCCACGTTGTGGTCATTCCTCTTGCCAGTAGGACTCACACTCCTGTTTAACATCTTGATCTTCTTCAGGATCAGTATCTCTGTGATATGGAAGATGAATATGAATTTGATATGGTGAGATGGCACAGGACTCCTCATATCTTTCAGCAAATTTATTCCTCAATCTCTTGTCACCAGCTCAGACGTTCTTGTCACAAACTCAGATTTTTGACAAAATCTTTTATTTTAAAGAAATGTATACTTTAAACAGGCAGAAAGTGAATTCCATTTGTTACAATGGGTCAGACTTTGTTCAAGTGCATAATCAACACATTTCAGCCTTTTGTCCCCCTTTTTGGGTTGTAGTGTGACTCGACTTCAATGACAGTTATTCCCAATTTAAATCCCTAAAAGTGTGAGAAGAGTGGGTCCAGCCATCTGAGAATTACGAGTTTCTCAGCACAGCCAAACACCACGCCAGTTCTCGAACAGCTTGAAGCAGATTTACTTGCTCAGTTTTACATCAACACTCCATGTATTGTCACAGGCTGTATGTCACAAACACTCACTGCACAGTGTATTATTTAAAAAAGGATTGCTTTAATTTTTATTAAGACCAATCGGTTCAACAAAAGTTTGTACCATTTGGGTTTACATTTGGGTGTACATTTCTTTATGCACAATTTTCATGGTTGGAGCAAACAAAATACCTTATCTCTGAGTGTGTTCAGGCTTGAGAGAAACTGGATATTCAAACTTCACAGGCAGCTAATTCTTATATTGAAAACTAAGTGCATTTGGATGAATTTATAAGCATTCTAAAAAACTTATAATAGCTAACGTGCTAATTTTCAATTGCCTTGGTAAACCTTACCTTTTAAATTAAAAACAGATACATCCAAGCTGCATACTCCAAACACAGATTAGTCTGATAAATTTGGTTACATTTATATTTCTGGATTTCTTCTCTGAATGATACATCAAACAAAGGTAGGGAAGTGTATCTTCTCAACTCACCTTAATAATATCTTTTTGCAATATAGCCCTGAATAAATAGAAAGTTTAAAGCTCAAATAGATATTAAATGGTATAGAGAAAGATTTAATAACTTTTTGTGTGTGTGTGCTTCTAGGAATAAAAAGAATTCCTTAATGAAAAATATGATTAGCACTATCTCTATAGAGGTAGTGCTCGGGATCACCTGGATGATCGGCTTCTTCGCAAGGTAACTCATAACTTAATAAGTCATGAAAAAACAAGTCTTGCTTTCAGTTATTTGTTCTGCATTTTGAATGCCACCCAGGTAAAGTACTTAGCAATTCTGAGACTAATAACTCAGATTAAAAAAAGAAAAATCAGATATATTTGTTCTACAGCTTGATATAGTGTGGGAACTTGTGGGAAAGCAGTTACAAGGATTCAGAATTTTTATTCAGAAAGGGATGCTGGTCTGTCACACATAAAACTCTTCCCACTGTACAAATCAAGGTGAGATTTTATTTCAAGGTCAGCACTGAAAAGACTGTTTTGTCTGGGTGGCTTCTCTTATTCTCATATATTAAATTATTTTTAGAAAGAATAGCAGCAAACAACTCTTCTGCATTAGTTGTGGGAAAGAGTCCCATGGAACTAACAAGATCTTCATGGCTTGAGACCTTTCACGGTGATACTGAAAAAAAAGCCTTCAGGAAAGTGTCTGCCTCTTCTTTCCCCCCACAGCCCTGCTGCATTCTTGGCCTTGTATTCATATAAATATTTCCCTTCGTAGAAGGCATATGAAGTACTTGGAGTAACGGATTCTTCATTATTACACCACTGGCTATTTTCTGTAAAACAGCTGATTGGAAATATGCAAAAATCCACCCATCCCCAAACGTTATTTTTTATCAGTTTGATCTACTGAAAACCGAGTGCCTGTACACCAGTGACGATCAGATCTGCAAGCTCTGTGTAAAAAGTCCTGAGGTGATCATACCACACTGATGGACAGATTATGCCCAGGATTTAAAACTGAAATCATGAACAGGAAACAGAGATTCATTTATTTAAAACCATGAGCCTTTTTAAAAACAAAACAAAACAAAACAAACAAACAAAAAAAACACCAAAAAACCCCACCACCTTAGGACAGTCCTGATTAATCTTTGAAATGAGAATTCAGAAAACCAGTCTAGAAATGTTAGAATCTCTATTCCCTCTGTGTGAGTCTGACTGAAATGCTGATAGGGCACACCACATTTAATGCTTATGGAATCCTTAGCCAGGTGAGGGTAATAATATGATCCTGAGACAGGCTCCTGAGACATGCTAACTAATCCATGACAATATGCAAATGGGCATCTATAGTTGGGAATCATCTACATGAAGAAGTTTTCCTATTGAAAGTACTTCTTTTATTTCAAGTTATTGATGTAATTATTAGCAGTTACCAAAAATTGTTTTATGGTTGTTTTTTGAATCAAGTGACATTGACTAATCTTTTCTGGTTTTAACAGCAAAATACTTACTCCACACTTTCATTTCCTCTAGAGGGACTCCAGATTTGTATTCTGTACATTTTCAGAACACCACTCTTCAAGAAAAATCTTTCCAAAGTGTTTCCTGTTTTCCAGGTACCACTGTATCTGCATTTAAAACCACAAAATGTTTCCAAATCACAGCCTGAGAAACATTCACAGGAAACTTTCAGATCAACCCAGACTTTGTCAGACAATATTTCCTCGTCTACCTTCCCTAACCGGAACTAGAAACCTGCAAATACGTGAAATACAATCCTGCGTTTTCCATGGCTTGTTTCATGCAGCTCTCACAGGTATCTCAAACCACGGACACACTTCTTCAGCTGCAGGTAGCTGGAAAGAGGTCACAAGCTGAGACCATGAGGAGCCAAGAGCAGGACCACGTGCTGGCAGGACAATGTGACCGCAAACCAGCCGGGCAGCACCAGAGCCTCTTGGTGCTACTTGTACTCGAAGGTCTTTGCAAGGATCTGAGCTAATGACAGCTTCATATTCCAGCACAGACATACAGAAGTTGCACTCTTTATGCCCTTTGTATATTCCAGGCCTGCTGAACATGGCCAATGCACTGTAGCTCTCCTCTCCCTTTCATAAGTAAAAATTAAATTTAATTAGAAACCAAAAGGTAAATCAACAAGCAGCATAGTTATAAATGCACTGCGCATCGTATATGAGACTTTCTGAGTGTCTTCATAGAAGTGTTTCGTCAGTCCTGGAAAGTCCTCCATGTCTTAGAAATCCATGCTCTCTCTTATGAGGCAGAAAATAAGTGTTCTGTAGCATTGATAAGCCTCCAAAAAGAGCAGTCACATCAGAAACAAGGATGCAGTTCATCACCATGGCTCCAGAAAAAGCAGAGAAGGTTATTAGAAGTTACTTAGGACAGGTAGTTCATTTTTTTTTTTTTTTTTTTGGACAGGATGTTCATGTACCTGTGGGCATCCATTTTTTATTTGTAAATCCAATGTATAATGCTTGCTTTTCTCAATTCCTTCCATTTCCTTGAGAAATTTTCCTTTAGAAATTTGTGTGGTTTAGGAAGCATGATACTTGATTGTGTTGTAAAACATAGCCAGGCACTGTGAGGATGGCTCCTTACATGAGTAATAATATTTTCTAATCATTGCTATTTTATCCCCACAAAGTATTCTCTAAAGAACATCCCATTTAATTTTGAACACAGCTCTTTTAAAAAACTAATAAAAATATCGTTTCCATATTATCCCAAAAACCAAGCAAAAAACCCAAGAAGAATTTGAAGTATTGAATTGGAAGTGTTGACTTATTTTACTAATTAAGCATCTTGCCTCTAAGTATTTCAGATATGAATAAAATGCTGTTATAGCCAACACTGAACATATCTTGCTTAATATAACACATTTTCAGCATAACCCCCCCTCCCCCAAATTATACACTTTATGGCCTTTTTTTCTTACATCTAGGGAATCCTAATTTCAGAAATGGAACAAAGTAAAATGATCTTTTTCAGGTCATATGCTAAATTGTTACAGGAACAACAGTTCAGCTCTTATCTACACGTGGAATATATTTATCTTCATAGTGTAGTGAACTTTGGTATTGCTTGTGAAATGCGGGCTTTAGGGATCACGAAGTTTCTTGTTAACACTTTGGAAACACTGCTTTGATAAAGAAATGGATTGGAGAAGGACTGAATCATCAGTACAAAGGTATGCAACTCAAGTGGCAGAAAGTATAATGGATGGAAATGTCCAGTTTTCCATATCTTTCCTATATTTTTTAAAGCAAAGATTTTTTCATTGAAAATACCCAAATTATTTCTAACTATTTTATAACAGTTAGCAAAGAAGCCTCCTGAACCTTGCCCCTCCTCTTCGAAATCTTTAGAATTAAAATTCGTAACATGTTCATCTTTTCTCACTTCCATTTCAAATTCTCACCTCCATTTTCAATCTGCTTACTGCTAGCTGCACCCTTCTCTAGGCAGGCACAGAGCTCTCAGCAAGGACAAATACTACAAAAATCAAACAACTCGGACATTTTTCTCGTCTCGGCAGGAAGCACTATTTGGAAGCTTTGCTTTTTAAGAAATTAAAGGAAAAGGTGTCTTTTCAGAGGCATCTTTAACGCCAGGAAATAACTGGGCGGCGCTGTGCTTTAGGTAGCTCTGCACAGGCGCCTCTCTCGTAAGCACCGGCACAGCGTGGCTCCGCTGCTGAACGAAGCCAGGCAGCAGGAACCTCCAATATCCCAGAGTCACACGAGGTCCAGGCCCAGTAGCTCTGGGAGAGGCCTTGGGAATCCGTTCCCGCACCTTCGATTGACGAAACTCAGGAAATTAGCTGCAGATTCATGTTTTTCTCTGCTAGGGGGACAAGCTCTGAATGCAAGACAGGAGAGTGTGAGAGCGTGTGTGAGCGTAGGATAGTAATGAATGCCTGGATGTGACCATTCAAGGATGAATGGCTTCTGTGTGTGGGTGTCTAAAAAGTACAGGGCAATCTTACGGCCCTTTTTTTTCTCTGAGCACCGCCAGCCGACGAAGGCCAAGGCTCGTATTTCGAAGCAAACCCTCGGTCGGAGCGCTGAGGTGGCACGGCGAGCAATGGCGCTCCCGCCATGTTGGCCGGGAGGGGGCGGGGCCCCGCGCGGCGCAGCGCGCACGCGCGCGGCTCGCGCAGGCCCGGCCGCGCTCTGGCCCCTTCTCTGTGCCCTGCCACGTACGGGCGGTGGCGGTGGCCGTGCCCGGGCTCCTGCGGGGCTGCACGGTGGGGGCTGCACCGGCGGGACGGCGGAGAAGCCAGAGTAAGAGAGCGGGGGCTGCTCCTGGGGGCAGCCACGTGTGTTGGCGGCGGGAAGGAGGGAGAGAGGGGCGGCTTTGGGTTTGGGGTG